>JAQQPU010020017.1:0-15881 GCA_029168905.1 Artemia sp. Kazakhstan ARC1039
CAAGCACCAATGGTGACATCACTGGAAACGTATGCGAGCGTTGTTGTCGCAGTGACAGATTGAATTCTTTTGGAGTATCGAAAAAATTCAAGATTTCTGATGGTGGATATGCCAGAGTCAAATTTCCAGAGATGACATTGCCCAAAGATAATGCTAGACTAAAACTAGTAGCTGATGACGAGGGCCAACTTCTTGCTTATGTATCTAGAACAACGTTACCTCTTGAAAAATCATATTATCATCGTTCAGGTATTACCAATCAACAGAATGTAAAAGCAAGACGAGCGTGCTCCAGCATCAATGTCATAAATCATATCATGTCTGTGTGTCTGAACTATAACCTATGTAAAAATAATGTGGTAATAGACACTGTAATCGAGAGCAAAATGAAAAGGGCAAGGACCGATAGCAACACCAAGGAAACTAAAGACAATTCAATGAAAAGCAAAGCATCACTGAACGTTAATAGTATCACTGATAGTTTACTAACAGATATCATTATTGAACAGAATAATAGCAATGGTGAAAAAGTGAAAATGAAATACTTCAAGAAAGTATGTGCACGTAACAGAATTACCGTAGCATTGAATGCTGACAAGGAAAAATATTTGAACTATGAGAAAAGCACTAATGATGACAACATCAAAAATGTATGTGTGCATTGTCATGACTGCGAGAGATTGAATCTTTTTGGAGTACCGAAAAATTTCATCATTAGTGATGGTGGATATAATAGAATAAAATTCCCAGAGATGATAGTGGATAATTCATGTCGATTATTCATGTGAGCACGTAACCTAGCGTAAGTTAACCCTAAAAGGTCAAAGAATCTCCATGAAAATTACATTTTCACATTCAGCATGCCAGAGAACCCTATAGTTTTGACGTTTCAATTGTGTGCTGCCATCTACAGATATAGGTGTAAAGATGGCAGCAGTTGAGGTACTGAAAAGGTGTCGCCATCTATAAAAAAAAAGTTTTTTTCCATCTTTGGATCCATGTGTCTTATGTTCAATCATACCGTTATCTTAAATGAACCAACATTTTGCATGTCTTTCTCACTATGCCCGTGTGTCTGAGCGGGTGTTCTGCCATCTTCAACTTGAGATGAAAAGATGGCAGCAGTTTTAGTAGTGAAAAGGTGTCGCCATCTTTTCTTTTCAAATGTAACAAACTCACTGAGAGTTTTTTCTTATGTGACTGACTCCATAGTACTCTATGACTGGTCAACGACACCCGTTTTTAAGACTTCTCTTTATATTTGGAAGTGTTGGTATCATGGACATGAAATTAAAATGTTTTTCATCTCTTGGATCCGTGTGTCTTAGGTTCAGAGCAAAAGGGCTTTTTTTATTAATTTTTTATACTCATGAAATTAATATATTTTTTCTTCTCTTGGATCCATGAGTCTAAGGTTGAATTAAGATTTATTTTCTATTACTATATTATTTTTGCATAGGTCGCAGCTCTGTTCTGAATTTTTCCGTAGAAGAGAAACGTTCTCTTCTGAATTTTTCCATAGAAGAGAAAAAAGTTCTTGTTTTAAGTGGCTGACTCCATAGTACTCTATGACTGGTCATCGACACCAGTTTTTAAGACTTTTCTTTATAATTTGAAGTGTTGGTATCATGGACATGAAATTAAAATGTTTCTTCATTTCTTGGATCCGTATGCCTTAGGTTCAATTAAGAGCAGAAGTGCATTTTTATTAATTTTTTATACTCATGAATTAAATATGTTTTTTCGTCTCTTGGTCTAAGGTTGAATTAAGATTTATTTTCTATTACGACAATATTTTTGAATAGGTCGCTGCTCTGTTCTGAATTTTTACGTATAAGAGAGAAAGTTCTCTTCTGAATTTTTCTGAATTTTTATAGAAGAGAAAAAAGTTACACTTCGATTCTGATTTTTTTTTTCAAAGATACATTCCAGTTCTGAGAATCATCAAAGAAAATAAAAAAGCTACCTTTCAGTTCTGAGTTTCCTCTGGAGCTGATATCGTACCCTAACAATAATGGAAACAACGACGAAGTAATGCAGTAAAATATTTTTATTGAAATAATTACATGATGAACATCATCATAAGAAATGAACACCTTAAATCTACTCATAATATACTTCATGTTTTTTCTCCAGATGTCATGTATTTCCATTTCAGGGGTATACACAACTTTTAACAACCTCGTCATATATTTTATTGTTGATAAAACCAATTTCATGGACTTCATCCGTTGGTAAATCCTTTATGGTAGCAGCAACGTTTGCTAATGCTTTATTTTTAATCAATTCATTTTTATATTCCTTGGTGATAATGTGTTTCAATGTCCTTTTTATTTTATTTGCGTTTTTTCATAATGTTTTCTCGTGACAGGGTAAGTATTCCATTTCAGTTTCATATATGACTTTTTACCTGGTTTCAGCTACATTCACATCATACATCTCATCATTGGTATTTATGCTTTCATTGACAGTATCTGATGGTAAACTGTCGATGACATCATCAATATTCATTAATTCTTTTCTTTTCTTAGAATTGTCATTAATTTCCATATTAATAATATCCACCAGTGCCCTTTTTATTTTAGCGGTGATATCACTGTCTATTATCACAGTATTGTTTACACAGGTAACAACTCTGACAATGAGACATGATATGTTTTATGACATTGGTGCAGCAGTATGCCTGTCTTCTTTTTACCTTCCGTTGAATGCTAATAGCCGAAAGATGGCAATATGATTTATCAATAGTTCAGGTGTTACCTGTGGTAATGCGCGCAAGCTAAGTGATCTTAAATGAACCTCACTTTTTTCATGTCTCTCTCACTATCCTCGTGTGTCATCGACACCAGTTTTCAAGACTTCTCTTTATATTTGGAAGTGTTGGTATCATGGACATGAAATTAAAATGTTTTTCATATCCTGGATCCGGGTGCCTTATGTTCAATTAAGAGCAAGTGCTTATTTATTAATTTTTATACTCATGAAATTAATATGTTTTTTCGTCTCTGGGGATCCATGTGTCTAAGGTTGAATTAAGATTTATTTTCTATTACGACATTACTTTTGCATAGGTCGCAGCTCTGTTCTGAGTTTTTCCGTAGAAGAGAGAGAAATCTCTCTTCTGAATTTTTCCATAGAAGAGAAAAAACTTACACTTCGGTTCTGGATTTTTTTTTCAAAGATATATTCCAGTTCTGAGAATCACTAAAGAGGATAAAAAAGCTGCCTTGCAATTCTGACTTGCCTCTGGAGCTGATATCTTACCCAAAAAATAATGGAAACAACGACGAAGTAATGCAATAAAATATTTTTATTGAAATAATTGCATTATGAATATCATCATAAAAAATGAAAACCTCAAATCCACTGATAAAATACTTCATGTTTTTTCTCCAGATGTCATATATTTCCATTTCAGGGGTATGTAAAACTTTTAACAACCTCGGCATACATTTCGCTGTCGATAAAAACCGATTTCATGGACTTCATCCGTTGGTAAACCCATTATGGTTGCAGTAACGTTTGCTGATGCATTGTTTTTCATCAATTCATCTTTATACTCCTTGGTGATATTGTCTTTCAAAGCCCTTTATATTTTACTTGCGGTTTCTTCACATTGTTTTCTCATGACAGGGCATATATTCCATTTCAGTGTCGTATATTACTTTTTACCTGGTTTCAGCTACATTCACATCATGCATCTCATCATTGGTATTTTTGTCTTCATTGACAGTGTCTGATGGTAAACTGTCGATAATACCATCAATATTCACCAATGCTTTTCTTTTCTTAGAATTGACATTAATTTCCATGTTAATATTATCTACCAGTGCCCTTTTTATTTTAGCGGTGATTCACTGTCTATTAACACATTATTTTTACACAAGTAACAATTCTGACTCTGAGACATGATATGTTTTATGACATTGGTGCAGCAGTATGCCTGTCTTCTTTTTACCTTCCGTTGAATGCTAGTAGCCGAAAGATGGTGATATGATTTATCAATAGGTAACGTGTTACTTGCGCTATGACCAAGAAGTTGACCCCCGTTGTCAACCATTACTTTTAGACATGAATTATCCACTATCATCTCTGGGAATTTTATTCTATTGTATCCACCATCACTAAAGATGAAATTTTTCGGTACTCCAAAAAAATTAAATCTCTCACTGTCATGAAAATGCACATATACATTTCCAATGGTGTCACCATTAGTGCTTTTCTCATAGTTCAAATATTTGTCCTTATTATCATTCAAATGAAACTCAGAGAGGAGAGAAAGTAAAAAAATGAAAAATAAAATCAAAAAGGGTGAAAAAACGAGAACTTTGTCAGCCAGTGGCGAATCATGAAGATGACAAAATATAAGCAAATATTTCGACAAGGACATCCGGCAAGTCGTCCTCAGTGCTAAACAAAAAAGAAAAAAAACACGAAAATCTGACCTTTCGAAGTTTACCTTACAAAGATAGAACAGACACTGAATAAAAACCAGGCAGGAATCAATGAAAGTGAATTTACCAAGATGATTGGGCAAGGATCTTTCGCCTTGCAATAGTTTTAGCTGGTCTAAAATTTCAGTTTTCATTAGATATGCAAATAGGCTCTTTTACGTTATTTCGTGTGAAAATATTGATTCAGTCCTTCAAGATTAAACTGTTGTAAATTGGGGTTAATGAAATATCTCCAGCATCTCTATTTATTGCTAAATTTTGGTTTATATATTTTTTTATCTCAATTACCTCTTTAAAAGTTTGTGGTACGCCATTTACAGTTGATATTAAGGTTGCCTCGTCAAACAGAACTAGATGGGTCGGATTTACGAAAATATGCGAAGCCAATGCCGAATCAGAATTGTCATTGTTAATTTTTAATCTCAGGGACTAATCTATTGAAATTTTGTGCTCATGCAAACGTTCACCTAGTTGTTGATGGGTCCTACCAATGTAAAATTTTCCACAAGAACACGGGATTCTTTAGACACCACTACCCAGTACAGGGTCTGTTTTATCTTTTCCTGAGTTGAAAAAGTGTTCAACTTTCTGTTCGGTTTTGAAAGAAACAGAGAGATTATGTTTTTTTTTAATTTTTTCCAAGTTTATCGCCAAGTTTCGGGATGTATGGTAAAACAATGAAAGTTTTTTCTCAATTGCCGGTGTAACTGAATCAAGGGGGACAAGCTCCCTATTTTGTTCTTTTGTCTTTTTTAATCGTCTATCTATTATGTTTTCAATGAGTTTGATTGGGTAACCATTGCAGAAATTCAGAATTTTTATGATTACGGGAACAAATTTTTAAAACTTTGTCGACTAAAGAGATTATTACCCCTCTTTTCACAGAAGGATGGTGATGGGAAGAGAAATGTAGATATCGATCATTATGAGTCGGCCATCTATATATAGAGAGTTCAAGATTAGGATTAGTTTTTATAATCAAAACATCCAAGAAAGGCAGCTTACCTGAATCTTCGAGTTGCATTGTGAACTGGAGATTCGAATCAAAAAAGTTCAAATGTGCCAAAAAATCTCTTAGAGATTCTTGTCCATGTTTTCAAACAGAAAAGATATCATCCACAAAACGAAACCAGATAGAGTGTTTTAAGTGGAAACTATTCAAAGCAGACTGTTCTATGAAATCCATGTAAACATTTGCCAAATAAGGAGACAAGACAGTGCTCATGGATAAGCCCATTATTTGAAGAAAAAATTTGTTTCGGAATTTAAAATACGAGGAGAACTTGTTGCAAACACGGACAAGGGTCATTATTGTATCAATCTCCAAAGTTTTGTAATCCGACCAAGCTGGATTTTCCTCTAATTTTCTTTGTAAAGCCTGCTCACATTTATGGACATTGCATGAAGTGTACATAGAAACTGCATCAAAACTAGATAAGACGGTATTTTCTGTTGTACTTAGATTTTTTAACTTCTCAACAAGATCTATGGAGTTTTTCATATATGATTTTTGTGTGTTTAAAAGAGGCTTAAAAATGGTGGCTAAAAAGCTTTCTATACCCGTAGCTGGAGAACTATAACATGCTACAATTGGACGTAACGGAATATCTTTCTCATGGATTTTAGGCAGACCATAAAATTTCTAGGCTGAACAACCTTTGGGATAAAATTTTCTGTACATTTGAGGGGTAATTAATCTAGTATCTTTTAAAATTCCTAGTTCATTTCTTAAATTCTGTGTGTATTTGTCCGTGGGATCAAATTTTATTTCTTTGTAAATATTTTTATCCATTAAAAGGGTGTTAACTTTTCATTCATAATCTGCAGAATTCATAATTACAACAGTGTTTCCCTTGTCCGCTTTCGTAATCACTGTGTTTTTGTCTTTTTTTAAGTTTCGGAGGATTTTAATTTCTTCCTTTGATTGAGTTGAAAGTGACAAAGATGGCCTATAATCAAGAATACTCTTTACAATTTCACTTCTGAGTAGGTCTGTATTTTCGACTTCACCATGAGAGCTATAAATAGCAGACTCCACGCCTGTAATAGTTTCTGATGTATTTACGTGTGTTTGAGCCATTGCAAATTTTAGTCCTTTTGAAAGAATACTTTGTTCCTTGGATGTAAATACCTTAGAGGATAGATTTTCCAAAGGAGGACCGGGACAAAATCTAGGAGGGAAAATCCGTGATTGTTGAAACTGTTGAAATTCCAGTTTTGAGAATTTTTCCAATAAACGAGTCTTTGCTAAATGGAATATGTGTCTTAAAGACCTATGTGAGATTTGTAAAATCTGGTGAAAATCTTGAGGGGACAAAATCTGATATTATAAGGATTTTAAATTAAGTATTTTATTACTATTTTATTTATATTTTTTGGCGCATTTGAACTCTTTTGATTCGAATCTCCAGTTCACAATGGAACTCAAAGATTCAGGTAAGCTGCCTTCTTGGATGTTTTGATTATAAAAACTAATCCTAATCTTGAATTCTCTATAGATAGAAAGCCGACTCATAATGATCGATATCTACATATCTCTTCCCATCACCCTCCTGTGAAAAGAGGGGTAATAATCTCTTTAGTCAACAGAGTTTTAAAAATTTGTTCCCGTAATCATATAAATTCTGAATTAAATTATGTCAAGGATATTTTTTTCTGCAATGATTACCCAATCAAACTCATTGAAAATATAATAGATAGACGATTAAAAAAGATAAAAGAACGAAATAGGGAGCTTGTCCCCCTTGATTCAGTTACACTGGCAATTGAGAAAAAAACTTTCATCGTTTTACCATACATCCCGAAACTTGGAAAATAACTTGGAAATAACAAGCGATAAACTTGGAAAAATTTTAAAAAATCATAATCTCTCTGTTTCTTTCAAAACCGAACAAAAAGTTGAACACTTTTTCAAGTCAGGAAAAGATAAAACAGACCCTGCACTGGGTAGTGCTGTCTACAGAATCCCGCGTTCTTGTGGAAAATTTTACATTGGTAGGACCCATCAACAACTAGGTGAACGTTTGCATGAGCACAAAATTTCAATAGATAAGTCCCTGAGATTAAAAAATAACAATGACAATTTTGATTCGGCATTGGCTTCGCATATTTTCGTAAATCTGACCCATCTAGTTCTGTTTGACAAGGCAACCTTAATATCAACTGTAAATGGCGTACCACAAATTTTTAAAGAGGTAATTGAGATAAAAAAAAAATATATAAATCAAAATTTAGCAATGAATAGAGATACTGGAGATATTTCATTAAGCCCAATTTACAACAGTTTAATCTTGAAGGACTCAATCAATATTTTCACCCGAAATAACATAAAAGAACCTATTTGCATATCTAATGAAAACCGAAATTGTAGACCAGTTAAAACTATTGCAAGGCGAAAGATCCTTGCCCAATCATCTTGGTAAATTCATTTCCATTGATTCCTGCCTGGTTTTTATTCAGTGTCTGTTCTGTCTTTGTAAGGTAAACTTCGAAAGGTTAGATTTTCGTGTTTTTTTTCTTTTTTTAGCTCTGAGGACGACTTGGCAGAGGTCCTTGTCAAAATATTTGCTTATATTTTGTCATCTTCATGATTCGCCATTGGCTGACAAAATCCTCGTTTTTTCACTCTTTTTTATTTTATTTTTCATTTTGTTACTTTCTCTCCTCTCTGATTTTCATTTGTCATGTATAGCCAGTGTGGTCTAAGAATGTATTTGTGTTAGCATTCAATGCTACGATAACTTTGTTATGTGCACATACTTTCTTGAAGCATTTCATTTTTCACTTTTTCATCATTGCTATTATTCTGTTCAATGATGATATCTGTTAGTAAACTATCAGTGATACTATTTACGTTCAGTGGTGCTTTGCTTTTCATTGATTTGACTTTAATTTCCTTAGTGATGTTATCGCTCCATGCTTTTTTAATTTTTCTCTCCATTACACTGTCTATTGCCACATTATTTGTACATAGGTTACAGTTCAGACACATAGACATAATATGATTTATGATATCTATGCTGGAGTATGCTCGTCTTGCTTTTACGTTCTGTTGAATGGTAATACCAGAAAGATGATGATATGATTTTCCAAGAGGTAACTTTGTTCTAGAAGCATAAGCAAGAAGTTGGCCCTCGTCATCAACTACTAGTTTTGGGCTTGTATTATCTTTGAGCACTATCATTTCTGGAACTTTGACTCTGGCATATCCACCATCAGAAATCTTGAATTTTTTCGATACTCCAAAGGAATTAAATCTGTCACTGTCACAACAACGCTCACATACGTATCCAATGATGTCACCATTGGCGCTTGTTTCGCAACTCAAATAAATGTCCTTGTCAGCATTCAATGCTACAACAGCTCTATCATGTAGACATACTTTCTCGAAAAAAATCATCTTTACTTTTTAAAAATAAGACTTATGTATTTATCCATCCAGTGCAAATCTATCATGATAGAAAACATACAATGAACCAAATATTATTGTCAACCAGCCATAGAGTACCAGTGGGACAGCCGCATAGGAAAAAATCCAAATCACTCAAGACAAAAGGACTTGTTTCGAAATAGCAAAAGTAGTAGTAGTTCATTGGCCCCCACAGAATTCAAGTGCTTTAGGTTTAAATTATTGCGCAAGTAATATTCAAGGCAAGAGAAATCGATTTTGCAATAGCTCGTTGACTCCAATAGTTTCTTAGCTGGTATCGTTCCCTATGGCTTGAGAGAGGGCTCGTAAAACCATCTGAATTCCTTGTGGGTTGGAGTCATAAAACTGGTAGAATTCATTCAAGTTCAATATTCAATTCAATTCAAAAAAATTATTAAAAAACACTTAAACTCAATTCCTTGTGCATTGATGCACGTTAGGGCCCGTAATAATTGCACACTCTAAATACAGCGTGGCCTCCTGTCCTCTCCAGTTTCCACAACGAACCGCCATCAAATAACAATAAATTTAACACAACTTCTCCTCCTCTCACATCCCTTGAAGTATCAAACTAAAATATAATAAATAATAATAATATCAAAAAATTCTAAACATAATAATAATAAAATAAATGTAGTAAATAAATTTTTAATCTTTTAGATATTTTTTTACATTCTTTTTAAAGGAGCCAAGAGACCTATATGACTTCAGCTCTTGTGGAAGTGCATTCCACTCTCTAGCACACGCAATTCTAGGAGAAAATTCCGACCTACCTGTCAGTGTCGGGGGTATATAAATGTCTGATGAAGATCGTGTATTTAAACTATGGATTTGTGATGCTGGTGTGAATAAGCCTTTAAATGGTAATGGGAGTATTCCTGAAAATTATTTAAAACAAAAATGGTGCAAGACAGTCTGTAAAGGGATGCCATTGATAATATGTTCGGTGCTGGGCCTAAAATTTAAAGTGCTTTGCTGTGAAGTGAGTTTACTCTTTGTAAATGTGTCTTGAAATTATATTGCCAAACTGTAGAACCATATTGAATGTGAGGCTTGTTAACTGCATTGTAAATCAGGATCAGTATTTTTTTTAGGGAATTGGTGACTGAGTTTTCTCAAGATTCCAAGATTCCTTGAAAGCTTCGTCTCGATACTTGCTATTTGGTGTTTGTCTGAACGAGAGGTTTTCATTGATTAAAACCCCTAGGCATCGAAAGTGTCCTTTTTCTGGTCTCCTGATAAGTCCACGAGAGGTTTCAATACCAATCACATCAGGAGCCAGTGAATCTATACGTGAAAAAATAAGACACTCGGTTTGTCAATGTTGATGACTAGACGATTTGCGTCCATCCACAGGTACGTTTCTTCAAGAATGTCTTGTAGCTTCGTTTTGAGAGACTTGATTTTCCATTCTGAGCTCGCCAAAAGTGAATCATCCGCAAATATCGTTAGTTCATCCTCGGCTTCTACTATAGACCCCGGCGTCGTTTATGGGTGAAATAGATTGCAGCAATTAGGGCTATGACTTGCTGGGGTCAGTACTTGCTGAAGATTGTTTACGTGAACAAGATACCTTACCGGTCCCAATTTAGAGCCCTGTGACACCCCGCAGTTAACTACGACATCATTTGTAAGGTTATTTCCTGTGTAAATTCGACTACTTCCCAGGTAAGACTTAAACCAATCTAGGACTTGGCCACGAACTCCAATATGATCCAGCTTTCCTAGTAGTATTTCCTGGTGCATACTATCAAACGCTATCTTAATATCTAGAAGCACAGCTGCAGGTAAGGCACCTGAATCTAGGATTTTGTTTACAAATAAACTTAGTGAAGTAAGGGCGTCTTTGGTTGAATGGCCAGCCCTAAACCCGAATTGGTGGCTTTTAAAAAATCCTTTGGCCTCTAAAGATTGGTAAAGCATGTTTTTCATTAGCGTTTCAAAGGCTTTCGAGAAAACTGATAAGATTGAGATTGGTCTATAATTTTCTGTGTCTGTATGACATCCACCCTTGTGAAGAGGTATTATTTTTTCCTTTTTTAAAATTTCAGGAAACACCCTTGTATCTAATGAAAGATTTACTAGGTAAGTTCGAGGCTCAGCAATGGTCATCACTACTACTTTCAGTGCCTTTGTGTGGACCAGGTCGAAACCTAAAGCAGAAGAGTCCTTCAAATTATTTACGAGTAATTCGAGCTCACCTGTTGTTACAGGACTCACTGCCATTGATTTCATGCACTTTGGCCCAAGGTATTCTTTGTATTATGTAGCTGGTGTCCCGACGGAAGTTGCTGTGGTCTGGCCGATATTTGCGAAAGATGTACTAAGTGATGTGGCAACCTGTGTAGATTCGGTAATTTCTTCATCATTCCTGACCAATTTGGCTGGTAATGTTGAAGATTTAGTGGTTGGTCGTAATACCGATTTGATAATCTGCCAGACTTTTCGACCATCCTTCCCGCTTTCCGTCAGCTTTTGGTGCAGGTAGCCACGCTTTGCTCTTCGTAACACAGTCCGAAGGACTTTCTTGTATTGCTCATTCTTCTCTAGCCGCGCTAAGCTCGGAAAGCGTCTATACTCTCCTCAAAGGTGTTTTTTCTTATTCACAAAAGCCAGAAGACCATCCGTCATTCAGGGGCAAATGGGCTGGTCTTTTTGTCGCTTATTAGTTCTCGGGTTTCTCACGCAACATCTACTGTATACATCCAAGAACGTCGAGTGAAATGACTCAAATGCTTCGTTTACATCTTGAATCTCCATTACGTTAACCCAGTTTAATTCCATTAGTTCATGTTTTAAATTCTTCAAGTTTTCCTCTGTTAAACATATTATCGGTGACATGGGGTTGATTCGTGACTTAGCTGGTTCTGAAAGGGCGAGTTTTGCATGAATGGGAAAGTGGTCTGATGTGTTGCTGACGAGGACTGCCACCGACTCTGGAAGCAAGGATCTGAATATGTTGTCAATAAAAGAGTGTGTACTCTCAGTAACCCGTGTCGGAATCGTAACAACAGGGTTTAGGCCTGATCCTGCCATATTATTAAGCAAATCTGCTGCTTCGGCCGTTAGCAGAATACTGAGGTTAATATTAAAATATCCCATGAGAATAAGCTCATTTGTTTTGACACTCTGCTAGCTCTAGAACTTGAGCCATATGTTCCATAAACTGAGACGTTGACCCTGACGGAAAACGATAAAATTCGCCCACAATAACTTTTTTATTTGGGGACAGTCATGCTTCAAGGAACTACGACTCGAAAATTCCTTCAAAATTTCGTGCAAGGTCTTGCCTAGTTTGAACCGTGTGTGTGTGTGTCGCGGATATATATTGCTATACCACCCTTTTTCATCTGTTTTCTGTGGAGAAAATGGCTAGTGTAACCTGGAATATCCAAAAGGCTTTCGGTTTGTTGTGTAATAAATGTTTCACATAGGCCTATACAATCTGGTCTAAGCTTCCGACACGTCGACTCTAGATCAGAAAATGAGGAATACAGTCCTTGGCAATTCAAATGAAATACCGAAAGCCGAGAATCGGAAGACCTCCCAGTAATTACATTAGAAATTATATATTTACTTCTAGGAAAATTTTTATCGTCAAACAAATGGAAATCATTTTCTTGACCAATTTCTTGATCAATTATAAGCTTGAGATTTAAATTAGATTCTTCTAAATTCTTTAATCTATCTATATCAAAATCTCTGATACCTCTCGGGGATGAAGCTGAAGAAAGAGTCATCACTTACCAACTGCAATCGGCGGTCCGTCGTGAAAATTCCGGAAGAGCGAGGAGCCAAAAACAATGAACATACCCGATTGAACTTCTTTATGGAACACTGAAAGGAAACAAAAACAAACTAGATACCTTGAATTTTTGGAACATGAAAACAGAGAAAAGAAAACTGAATGATGAAACAAAAAAAGAAGAAAACAAAATTTTTGCTTTACATCCTTCTCGTCCATACAACTTAAAACAGAACTACTGTGCGGCTTCAACAATAATTCACAAAACTTCTCACGATATGAGATACATAAAAATTAAATATCGGAGAAAGAAAATTACAAAACTACTGGTCGGAAACAACTTGCTTTTGGTCATTTTTGGCAAACAGTTTTAGCGGATCGAAACAGTCATCATCGCATATAACCCACTGCTGGGAGCTTTTTTGTCTCCAGCAAGAGTTTCGCGTTACGCTGGACTACATGAGTCTCACTGACCTTCTCTGCTTCCTTTGCATTTTTTTAGCTTGTAACCAAGAGCCAATAATTCCTTTCTTCGCTATCCTAATTCAGCAGGTACGTCAGTTGACACGGTGTAGCCTGTTTTCTTCAGTTTACCACATTCTTTAAGAATCAATGAGCGATCATAATTGCTGAGCTGCACGAAAATAGGTTCATCTTGTTTTTTCCTACCGCTCCTTAGACTAGGGCAAGCACCATCATCAGACGTGGTGAATTTTTGACCCTATACGCGACACTGAACCTATTTGATCAGGATCTGCAATCCCGAGTTTTATTCCGAAGAAATTGTTTACTGCATCACGAAGGTTTTCATATTCATTTAGGGTATCAATCTCGTGAAGCAGAATATTGTTTCTCCGTGTATGTAAATCCACTCGAAGTGCAGACGGATTTCGCCTTAATTAGTTCCGATTTTAACAGCTTATTTTCTGTCTTCAACACCTTATCTTTTCGTTCAAGCATCGAAATCGTAGCAGTTAATTTATCCATTCGCGGGTCAAAATGCTCTTTTGTTAGTGATGTAGCCATCTCTTATTTTTTCAACAATAATGCCGCATAATTCCGAAAACGCTTAAGAAGTCATGAAAGGAGACTTACTCGCAAGGACCCGTAATTTGCAATATCCAGATATTACTTAGGGCCCACTTTTAGCAATCGCAATCAGTCAAAACTTATTATCCAAATTGTTTATCCGAGTAGCATCCTTTATGGGCAAGTCAGAACAGAAGTCGAACTTAAAAAAAGATGAAAAAAACTGTCCAAAAAATCGAATAATTTTCCGTCCAAAAAATTTTAGTCAGAAGAAAAGATATCTTTTTTTCCTTTCTCAGAAAATATTTAGAGTCGAAGTATAACTTTTTTCATCTTCTATCAAAAATTCAGAAGTGAAGTGAGACTTTTTTCGATTCACTGAGAAAATTCAGAAGTTAAGTGAGAATTTTTTTCTTCTTTGAGAAAATTCAGAATTGAATTGGAACTATTTCTATTCTCTCGAAAAATTCAGAATCATACCTTAGCATGTTTTCACTTCCATGGAAAAATCAAGAAGAGAATATAAATTTTGTTTCTCTTCTTTCAGATTCAGAACAGAAATGGAACTTTTTTATGTTCCTTGGTGAATAGCAGAACTGGAGTTTATCTTTTTCTTTTCTTTGAAAAAATTCCGAATTTCGATTGCAACATTTTTGTCTTCTCAGGAAAAATTCAGAAGAAAACTTGAACTTTTCTTCTCTTCTTTGAGAAAATTCAGAACTTAAGTGGAACTTTTTCTTCTTCAAGGGAGCTCAGAACTGATGTGTAACTTTTTTTTCCTCTCCGGAATAATCAGAATTGAAGTTTAAGATTTTTACTCTTCTCTGAAAAAAAATCAGAATTAAACCTTAGTATTCTTTCACTTCTATGGAAATATCCAGAAGAAAACTTGAACTTTTTTCTTCTTTAAAAATTCAGAACAGAAGTGGAACTTATTTAACTTTGTTCTTCACATCATTGAGAAAACTTGACGTTTTCTTTTCTTTGCGACTTTTTTTTCCTTCGAGACGTAACTTTTTTTCTTGGAGACTATTTTGCTTTCTTTGTGACGTTTTTTTTGTTACGTTTTTTGTGAGATTCTGTTTTTAGCTTAGATGTTGTTTTGCGAATCATTTTAAGACATGAAAAAAAATTTGATGAAAACTTCAGTTAAAAAAATCATTGCGATGTTTTTTTTGGAGACGTTATTTTTTTAACTTAAAATGTTTCTTTTTTAATTTGATATATTTTTTTTGTCTTTGAGACGTTTTTCTTTGCGAAAAGATTTTTCCTCTTCACTGGAAAAAATTTAGAATCAAACAATAGCATTTTTTCACTTCCATGGAAATATCTAGAAGAGAAATTGAACTTATTTTTTTGTCTTTGAGACGTTTTTTCTTTGCGAAAAGATTTTTCCTCTTCACTGGAAAAAATTCAGAATCAAACCTTAGCATTTTTTCACTTCCATTGAAATATCTAGAAGAGAAATTGAACTTATTTTTCTTCTTTTAAAATTCAGAACAGAACTGGAACTTAAAAAAAGATGAAAAAAACTAAGTCCAAAAAATTTTAAGTCAGAAAAAAAGTTCTACTACAAACGCTATTTTTCTAATGGTAAAATTCATGACTAACATATTTATAACATTCTCATTTTGTATTTTGAAAATATTGATAGTGTTTTTTTTGTTTAAATATATTTCATGTAATTTTAAGACATGTAAAAAAAAGTTGAAAAATATTTCTGTTAAAAAGGATGATACCATAAATAATGTCCCGAAACAGGTCCCTGTTAACACCTACCAAAAATCCAATTGATAAATCAAATGTGCAAATACCTTGTTACGATATTGTGACGCTTAACATCAGTTGGCCAATGTCACGGAAACAATACATTGAATGTATTTCTAAAATCATAATACGTTAAATGGCTGCTGGCTCAGTCGAGTAACGTGTCGTTCGTTTGACTTAGGAAATCACGGGTATCATGTTTAATTCCTACATCAAACACAAATTTCATAAAATCCATGGCAAGTTGCTTAGAATGTAAAAAAAACCTATCGTTGGAAAAAAAAACATATTATCATTGGAGTACAAAAAAAGATCTCAATAAAAAACTATTAAAATAAAAATCCATATATCCATATAATAAAACATCAAATAAAACATCACTAGAATGAACAATGAAAAATCATGCCCTGCACCTTTTCAAAGAGACTAAGTAGCCTCTTGCATATAGGTAATACTT
>JAQQPU010020018.1:0-15880 GCA_029168905.1 Artemia sp. Kazakhstan ARC1039
ATAAAATAAAAAGAAAGGGATAAGAAATGAAAATACCTTCAATATAATAAAAATGGAGGGATCCTACATTAGAGGTAATGCTATAGTATTGCCTATAGTAAGGGCTGTTTGGCTTCAAGTCTTATTATTTATTTGATTTTTTCTCAAAGAAACTTTAAATGGGAGGATTGGTCGTTTAAACTCCGGATGGGCTCGTTTGTTTGGAAATCAGGACTTCTAGTATTAGTTTAAAGAATGGAAAGTAATCGGAGGGCAACTAGTCCCCATATCCCCTTTTCCCCAAATACATACGATCAAAATATTTTGATTTTATATTCTTTAAATAATTCAGAGATCAAATAACATAAACTTTGGCGTCAAAACCACCCCAGGAGCCCAGATGCACGTGTTGAAAGGTATGCCGTGGGAAGTCATAAGGTTCTTATGAGATGGGTGGTCACATAAAATTCGAAGGGCACTTATTTGTTTCGCAGTTGAAAGTTCTAGTTTTGTTTTTTAGAGTTAAAAGTAAACGTAAGGCATCTAGACCCCACCGAGTCCATTTTTTAAAATGTGCTTGATCAATATTTGAGAGAGCCTTTTCATTTAAAATAGTTCCAACTTCAGCTAACAAAAAAACTCTGGGCCTGACACAAGACCCAAGTAATGAGGTGTATGTGTTAAAACTTTTGCCACAGAAGCACGTATTGAAAGATATGCCCCAGGGGCCTATAAGGTCTTATGGAAGAGATAGCAAAATTCGGAGGGGGCTCATATGCTTGTAAATTCAAAGTTTTAGTGACCTTTTTAAGGGCAAAAATGACCTGAGTGCAAGAAAACAACAAATTTTTCGCAAATGCATACGATTAAGGAGTCTCGGTTTAGCTTTCAGGGTTTGAAGACCTCTTTTGAAGCAAGATTTGGATAAAAAAGCATCCAGCAGTGAAGATTGTTAAGAATCACGTCACACTGTAGACAATTAAATGCAGAGTGGGACAACTGAAGATCTGTCATATTATTCGGTCTAATAACACAAACAAAAATATAAACAATGAACATAAATAAACAAATAGACAAACAAAAATTATTTTTTAATGGTATTCAAAATACAAAACTAAAATTATGAAAACAATCAGTGACTGTTAGTGCTGAAGTTTGTCTGCTAAATCTTTCATTTCAAATTTCTACTTTCTGAATTTCAAGGCTTCAACCATGACTTCATCGGTTAATGAACATACGGTTGTGACAGCTGCCCTTTTGAATTCAAAAAAGCTGTACTGAACCATGGGGTGGCTAAAGACGCTTTAAATTACGTAAGAATTTTTACTCACTCTGTAATAATTAGTTTAGCATTGTTTGCAATGAGTCGAGGTGATTCTTTATATTGCACTCCGTGTTCCAAGAAATGAACACGGTTAATGTGGACCGGGTTTCATTCTTACTTTTGCCTTAATGACAGTGGCAATGGCTTCGGCCAGTCAAAAAGATCACGAAATTCTATGTCCCGTCGAACAAAAAAAATGTCACTGTGTTATTAGGACTGCTGAAAGAAGTTTTCGAAAATTTAAAAAGTCCCCGGGAGGAAAGACAATGTGTACCATGTACAATGTTTCACTTTAAAATATGAAAAGTTATTTCATTCTAAATACGCTTCCGATTCAAATCAAACCCCCTTAATTAAGCTTGGAAATCTGCCTTAAATTCTCATTTATTTATCAGCCAAATATCCCTTTAAAAAAGTTCAAAGCAAAAGGTGATTAATTTCAAATACCAAGAACTTCCAGAATACTCTGTAGAAATTTGCATTCTTTGTTATACAAAACAAAAGGCTCTTGAAATTCCAGACGCTATTGAAAGATCTCAAAGGCAAAAAACTGCGGGTTTTTGCACGCACCAGATTAATGAGACAGATTGGAATTTCGTTGAAGTATTTTCGAAAGACAAAAGCGGGACATTGTAAAACTTAGTTCGGTAGTTTTTAGAAGTACTCTCAGGAATTTGTATGTTTAATGATCAGAATATCGCGAAAAAACTATTGGGCAGTTTTGGCCGCATAATGTTTGATTTTGTCAGCATAAGAGTAAAGAGACGGGCCCTCCGTGTGGAGATGAACCAATCAGGAAATAGTGTTTATTGCTCAGAAGCAAACTTCGTGTTATATAGTTGTGAAGAAGTGTTTTTCGAGGATTACGCATTATATGATTATGTTATGAGCATTCCTGATGTAAACACTGTATCGTATTTGCTTTTGCCTACTGAAATTTGAAGCCGTATGTTTAATCATGTAAGTTTAATAAACCCATTACTTTTCTATTTTCACAGTCTTATTTTATATGTTCGTATCTAGATTTCTAAGGTAGCCCTCTAGTTCGTATATTATCCATTGGAAACGCTCCCAGGAATCTGATGACCCATGAAGAATGTTCTACGGTGCCCATTTGACTGGCTCCCTATATTAAACTCCACCTATGTCATTTGGTATAATTTGAGGGCCACATTTGGCAATAGCTAAAGATAATATTTAGCACGGTTGTAACTTCGGTTTGAAGCCTCTCTGATCAAATTGGTCATTTCACAAGGAAAATTAAATTCATTAGTTAACCTATTTTTGTTTCTCCCAACAGGGAGTGGCGCGGCACATAACGACACAAGTAACGCTCTATTAACGCCACTAATGGTGCGACCCTAAAGGTAATTAGAAAATAATCCCCAATCGAGTGAGATTACTCCCCCCCCCATAACAGTAGTCCAAATCATATTCGCCACAGATACAATCCTTAAACGCCACAGAGCCCAAACCATTAAACGCCACAAATTGCAAAAGATCCTCAGACAATGTGACCGGATCCTCATTCTACGTCAGAATGCACAAAGCCCCCATTCATGGAGGTCTCAGGGACTTCTTGCTGTCCGGTTCTAAGCCGGCTCAAGCACTTCGTTGTAGACTTGGGAAGATATGTGATCCTCATCTTGCACTTGTATCCAGGATCATTGCTTTTTCTGAGGCGTAAATAATGTCAATGATTTAAAGAACAAGAAAATTGGAACTTGGAATGTTACGACGTTAAAAATGACTATCGTATCGACATTTTGACTGACGCCTTCAGACGATTCAAACTGGATTTATTAGGAGTTTCAGAAACTCATATCCCAGGAGTAGAAAGTATGATATTAGATGATATAGAATTTGTTTACTCAGGCAGGAAGGATGGGGTACATAGGCAGGGAGTAGGGCTCATGATGAATAAGGAAGCTGCTATGTCTTGTTTAGGCTAGGAAGGTATTAATAATAGAATACTATTTGCACATTTCATGACTAAAAAGTTCATTGTATCAGTTATAGTAGTATACGCCCCTGTAGAACCGACTGACGGGGATACTAGTGACTCAGATGAATTTTACTTACAGTTACAGGAGCAAATAGACAGGGTCTCAGGTAGAAATATGATGTTTTTACTGGTAGATTTTAGTGCCCAGGTCGGTAGAAATAGGGATAGATGGAATCGTAGCCTAGGTAAATTTGGTGTAGGAAAAGAAAACAGTAATGGATACAGACTGTTGCAATTACGTAAGTATAACAATATAGTTCTAACCAATACGGTATTTGATCACGGAAAGGCTCATAAGTTAACATGGTATTCACGTGATGGTAAGACAGCAAAACTTATTGATTATGTTAATGTAAACCGAACCCTGGCAGGATCAATACAAGATACTAGGGTATATAGAAGTGCCGTTATTAATGTTAAAAGTAAAGATCATCATCTAATAGTGTCAAGGGTTAATTTAGAGCTGAAATATTGGAAGGGCAACTACCTCCCAGGAAGTTATGATCTAGGTAGATCCCAGGATAAGAATTTGAGAAAAACTTTCCAGGAACAGATGAATACTAAACTTGAGAGTTTAAAATTTGATAATGTGGAAGAGGGTTGGAATAATTTTAGAAAAATAATTTTATGAAGTTGCTGAAGGTGTCTAAGGGAAGAGGGCTAGAACTGCAGCTAAGAATATTAGTTTGATAGGAAGGAGAAAGAACTTGTATACGAATTATCTTAGTGATAGATCATATGAAAATAAAAGAAAGTGGAGAAAGCATTAAAATATGAAATAAGGAGGGGTGAAGTGGAGGCCATGTATAAAATTGCCGAGGATTAGTCAATGCGGACTTGGCCCAGTTAAAGATAGGTATTGGGCCGCAATTGGCGATAAGGAAAACACTAAAGAGAGATGGGCTGAACATTTTGAGAATTTGCTTAACCGAGATAGAGTTGAAGGAAGAGATATAGAGGAAAACAAAAAAAGTTTGTGATACCTTGGATGTGAATTAAGATTTGTTTTGTGAGGAGGAATTAGCGATAGTACTAAAAGGACTAAAAAATAATAAGACTCCAGGTGCTGATAGGGTGGTAAATGAGTTTCTTAAATATGGTGGCTCTGAGGTTAGAAATAAGTTACTGAAAATTATGGATATGATTTTTGAAAAGGGGAAGTACCTAACGATTTTAGGAAAACCTTAATCAAGCCACTTTACAAGAAAGGTGATAAAAGTGAGTGTGTTAATTATCGAGGGATTAGTCTGATCTCTGTAGGAAGTAAATGACTTAGTAATATGATACTTTTTAGACAGAGAGATGCCACAGACAAAGTTTTAAGAGAACAACACTGCGGTTTTAGAAAAGGTAGAGGATGTGTCGACCAAACTTTCACTCTTAGGTTAATAATTGAGAAGTGCCTGAAATTCCAAACACCTTTGGTCCTCAGTTTTATAGATTGTGAGAAAGTGTTGGATTCTGTTGATAGAAGAGCCTTATTAAAGATTTTATCCTTGTATGGTATACCAGAAAAATACATTAAAGTGATTAGTGCTATTTACGAGAATAACGCTGTTGCGGTTTAGGTAGGAAATGAGGTTAGCAGCTGATTTTGTATTAAATCAGGAGTTAAGCAGGGTTGTGTTCTATCCCCCTTTATATGGATTATTTTGATGGACTTTGTCTTAAGAAGCACAGGAAAGGCAATGGGAGATCACGAAATCAAATGGGGAGGAAAAAGTCTCCTGAACTTAGATTATGCTGATGATTTAAGTATCCTATTTGAAAGTGTGAGCAAAATGAATGAAGTTTTAGAGGTTTTACGAGTTCAGGGTGCTAGAATAGGTTTGAAAATTAACGTCATGAAGACCCTAAGGCTAGGAACAAGTGAGGATGATAAGGTGGTGTTAGGCAATGAAAAGATTGATCAGGATGACAGCTTCACTTATCTTGGTAGTATTATTAATTAAGATGGTGGGATCAGTGAAGATGTCAAAAGTAGAATAGCCAAGGCTCAGTGTGTTTTTTCACAGTTAAAAAAAAAGTTTGGAAGAATAAAAAGATAAGTCTGTAAGCCAAGATTAGAAAATTAGAAGTTATATTGATGACAGTGGTCAAATATGGCTCTGAAGCATGGGAGCTCCGAAAAGCGGATGAAGATTTGCTAGATTTTTTCCAGAGAAATTGCTCAAAGATTGTTCTGGGTACCTGGTTGACTGACCGTCTTTCAAACAATAGGCTATACGAAAAATTTGTTCAATACCGCTCTCTAGGCCTATAATGAAAAAAAAGTTGAGGCGGATAGGGTAAGTTGTGCGGATGAAGCATGACAGATTGCCAAAGATTGTTCTTTTCGGCCAGCTGTATAGAGCTAAATGGAAAGCAGGTCTTCCTCATCTGGGGTGGGATGACGGCATAAACAAAGATTAAAAGGAAATGGGAACTTCATGGGTGGGTGTAAAAAGGGGGTTTGAATAGATTGGGATGGAGGAGGAGCGTGCGTAGCTGTGCTGGTCTCATAGCGGCTTGGTGCTGCGGTTAGTTGTTAGTAGTAGTAATAAAACATCAATTTCTGTGTTTGGGGTTCCCAGTCGACTGTGACCTCACCTTGTTTATTTGCATCGGCGGTACGTGACCCAAGCGCTTATTTGGTTATTCTGGAACCAGTGGAATCTGACAGAAGTAGTGAAAGGCGTCTGGGCCAAAATGATTTAGAAATGCTAACCAAAAGTTTTTACCGGGCCATTGACGAGGACAGCATAATTTTGCTGTAAAAGAGACACTACCATTGAATAATAGCAAAATTATACTTGAATTGGGTTCAAAGTCCAATGCAAAAGAGGCAGTTTCTGCATTTAACAAGAAAATAGAAGTAGTATCGGTATAGACAATATCAACCCAACATTCACACCTACAAGACCATACACAATATCAACCCAACATTCACACCTACAAGACCATACACAGTTTCACACCTACATTCACACCTACAAGACCATACACAGTTTCACACCTACATTCACGCCTACAAGAAGCTCAAAAGTGTATACTTACTTACTTACTTACTTACTTAAGTACCATCCGTCCTTGAAGGTCGTCTTGGGGTGTCTTTCTTCGTAACGCCGTGGATGTGCCTTCTGTATGCTTCACGGTCTTCTGCTAGGCGAAGAAGGTCCGAGAGGCGGTGAGGTGCAAAGTTTTCCTTCCTCCTTTTTGGGGGACGACCACGAGGACGAGAACCGTGAATTTGGCCTTCGAAGGTGATTTTTGGGAGACGGGACCGACTCATCCGTTGTACGTGACCGAGCCATCGAAGTTGCTAGAGCTGGATCTTCATGAGAATTGTTTGTTGTACTTTATGGCGCTCGAGAAGTTCGAAATTTGAGATTCTATCAAGGTAAGTGATCCCGCTGATGCGGCGGAGGCACTTAGTTTCAAATGCTGCAAGTCGACGGTTGTCATTTACCTTCAGTGTCCATGTTTCACATGAGTATATTGCGATGTGGATGATCAGAGTATCAAAAAGTCGTGTCTTAAGCCGCAGAGACAAATCCTTGCTTCGCCATATGGGCATAAAGGCCTTGAAACTGGAACTCGCGAGGGCGAGACGTCTTTTAATTTCTTTTGATGGACTGTTGTCACTGGTGATCAGACTACCGAGGTAATGGAACTCGTCAACCCACTGGATACTCTCTCCATTAATTTTCAGGTCTGGCTTAACTGTATCCTATGGCTTTCGTGAGCAGCACATAGCCTTTGTTTTTGATACATTTATGATCATTCCAAAAGAACTAGTGGTTTCGAAGACTTCGTTAAGAACGGCTTGTAGATCCTCGGGTGTTTCAGCCATTTCGTCGATATCGTCGGCGTAGGCTAGCTTATCTATCTGAACACCCCCTATATGTGCGCCACAAGTTGTCTCCACCAGAGATAAGACTGCTGTGAGGAAAAGGTTGAACAGCTCTGGAGACAAAAGGCATCCTTGAAGGACACCTGCGGAAGTCTGGAAACTGTCAGGAGACCTTCACTAGTCATTACACGACTCCCAAATTTTGAGTACATATCCTTGATAAGATCTACTAGGTTTCGTGGGATTCCGTAATGGAGGAGGATATGCCATAGCCCATTTCTCCAAATAAGGTCAAATGCTTGCCTAAAGTAGATGAAGAGCTGATACAGGCCGCAACCGAATTCCAGATATTTCTCTAAAATTTGGCGAACAGTGAAAATTTGATCAACGGTCGATCTCCCAGGGCGAAACCCGGCTTGGTATTCTTGGATGACTAAGGATGACACGGCTCTGATCAGTTGGAGTATAATTAGGGTGAAGATTTTGGCAGTTTGACTTGTTAGGCTAATAGGACGGTAATTATCACATACTGCCTTTGACCCCTTCTTGTGTAGTGGAACAATTGTGGCTTCGCACCAAGAAGTTGGGAAATGACTCTTTTGCCAAGCACCGGATACAATCTTGGGGAAAAGATCTATCAGTGGTTCACACCGGACTTTCAGCAGTTCTGCCTGTATCCCGCCCGGGTCAGGGGCCTTGTTAGTCTTCAGTGCTTGGATGGCATCTTCTACCTCAGAACGGCGAGGAGGTGGGCTGGGGTCTGAGACAGTAACGGGCAAGAGGTCCAGAACAGCAGAGTTTGGAAAGATATCAGGATTAAGCTTTTCTTTGAAATGCTCCATCCATCTCGATCAGATACCTTCTGTGCTTTGTATCTGAGAGCCATTTTTATCTAGCAGTGTACAAGAACTGAGGCTTTTCTTTCTTGTTAGCTCACGAACTCTCTTATACATGAAGTATGAATCGCGTCTCTTAAAATCAGCCTCACACTGTTCACATTTGTCTTTAATGTAGGTGCGATGGGCTCTACGGGTGGCTTTTTCTACAGCATGCTTCAACTGCTTATATCTGTCCCTGCTCTCTCTGTCTGACCTGTTATTGTTTTTTCGTTTCTCAGCACATAATAAAATGATTTCATTTGTTATCCAAGGCTTTTTATCTCCTTTTTTGGTTCCTAGGGTGGACATCGCTACTTTGCTGATGATCTTAGAGGAGTCTGTGACCAGTTTATCGATATCCTCTTTAGATAGAGTTACAGGAATATTCGAAAGAAGGTCCGATATTTGAGTAGACAGTTCATCGATGTAGGTTTAGCGAATTTGAGGGTCTTTGAGAAGATGTGTTTTGAAACGAGCGGGTCTATTATTCAGCTTTGCGGTAGATTTTAGGCGTGTCTTTAGTGCAGACATGACCAGGGAATGGTCGCTGTCGAAATCGCCACCTGCGAAGGTGACAGTATCTAGCACAGATGATTTCCACTGCCTAGAGACGAGCACGTAATCAATAAGATTACGGGTTTTTCCATCCGGCGAAGTCCATGTCGCCTTACAACGTTCTCTATGTTTGAAGAGAGTATTGGTAGTGGCTAGATCACTGTCTCTGCAAAATTCAATAAGGCGTTCTCCCCTCTTGTTAAGTCGTCCAAGGCCAAATTTACCCATAATATCTTCATTTCGAGCAGAATCGTTACCAACAATAGTATTGAAGTCACCAATGACAACAATAAGGTCTTTTTTAGGAACTGCGTCAATTAGGCTTTGCAGTTGAAGGTAGAAATTGTCAGACTCTTCATCTGGTTTGCTGCAGTCAGGAGCGTAGACTTGTATGATCGTGATGTTGATCGGAAATCCTTTCATTCGTATCATAATCAACCGTTCTGACACAGGCGTTACGGAAATCAGGGATCTTCGTGCCTTAGTCGACATAAAAAAGCCAACACCTTGGCGATGGACGCCATCGGTTCTCCACAGACTAGTGTTGCCGATCCTTTCTTCGCCGGTGCTATGGAGATATTTTTCTGAAAGTCCCACAATATCCCTTTTATATTGGTTTAGTTCATTTAGGACAAGATCTATTTTGCTTTGTTTAGCAAGCGTCCTAACGTTCAGGGTTCCAACAGATAAAATCAATTTAGGAGAAAGCATAGCCTCCGGGTTTGGAGTTGTAAACATTGTTAAAGGGAGATTCTGGGTCGTCAGTTCATCGGTTGTCCCGGACGCGATAACTTCGTCGGTTGCCCTGGACGCAGTAACTTCGTCGGTTGCCCCGGACGCGGTAACTTCGTCGGTTGCCCCGGAAGCGATAGTATTGGTTCTCGTTCTTGATCGTTTGTACTTCATATTTTATAGGAAAAAAGGTTTCTTGGCGAATTTCAGGACGGCGGTAAGCTACCCAATATGAACAATATGAAGTGTATACAATATGAACAATACATGAAAAAATCCATGGAAAACCCACGCCTTTGACACTATACTTAGACATGTGCATTTTAAAAGTTGGCAAGGTATAATGTGGTCTAACATGTTTTGAGGGTGTGGTCGAAATTATATAACTCGATCAGACTGGTTTTTTGTTGTCAATTGCACAAGAAGTTTCACAGGAATGTGCGTCGCAAGTTCACGTGGACATTTTTTTTATAGCTGGCATGGTATAAAGTAGTCCAATATGTTTTGTGAGTATGGATGAAATTATATAACTCAACCGGACTGTTTTTTGAGCCAACATCCATTTTTTAAGAACCAATCAGAGACATTGGTGCTTGCTCAATATACGATAACTCGAGTGGTGATTGGTTAAAAATAAAAGGATTGGTTTTTTATTCGTCCTTGAAATTTTGTATATAATACCTTACGATTTAATTTTCATTATGATTTAACGTATCATAAATAATCTATTGAATATTATTAACTTTGAAACAATGGATACTTCAATTTTCAATGTGATTACTGTTTACTAAATTTCTTAGTTTATTTCCAAATAAAGTCATTTTACCAGTAAATTCAAATTCAGGGGCATAGGCCCCCCTCCCCTCCAACAATACAAACCTTACAATAGTATGAGTATTCCCGCTAGAAAATGCAAAGTACGCTCTTTTTTCCATTATGTAAATAAAAACCCATCCCCCTCTGTTCTGTTTACGAGCATAATTCTGTAGTTTTAGTTTTTTCCTACAAAAATGTCAGTTTCCTCATTCATTCTAATTAAAATGCGTTTTCTTTATCTGTTTAAATAGAAGCTTCTGTGTTTACAAGGAAGGGAAAGTTTTGGGACCAAATTTCGCACGTTCATGTTATCATAGATTAATGGCACATATTTTATGGATTAGCAACACGGGTTTTGACAAAGAGAGAGAAATGGCATTCTAGCCTAATTAGACGAAAGATATTCTATTTTGAATTGTATTCCATGATTAAGTGAGTTTTACGATGTAAAAAAAAAGTATTTCATCGCATGGAAAGTGAGGGTGATGGAGGAGGGGATTCTTTGTGCAGACTAATTTTTTGAAATCCCCCTTCCCTCCAAACTCAAAATTTTCCAAAATTTTACTTTAGAAGTTTTTAAATATTTCTAAAGCGCTAAGACATAGAACGCTAAAAACATCAGAATCAACTTTAGAAGACAAATTATGTTATTGTAAGATGTTTTTGAAATCCCCTTCCCCCCAAACTCAAAATTTTCCAAAATTTTACTTTAGAAGCTTCTTAAAAATATTTCTAAAGCGCTAAGACATAGGGCGCTACAAACATCAGAATCAACTTTAGAAGACAAATTATGTTATGGTAAGATGTTTTTGAAATCCCCCTTTCTCCCAAACTCAAAATTTTCCAAAATTTTACTTTAGAAGCTTTTTAAAATTATTTCTAAAGCGCTAAGGCATAGAGCGCTACAAACATCAGAATAAACTTTAGAGGGCAATTTATCTATAAAAGAGAGGTTATTATTTCCTTATTAAATTTTTCTTCTTTTTTAAGGAGGAGGAGGTGGATTCATACAATTACTCTCCCCCAGAAAAGAGACCAAGATGGAACGGTAACACATCGATGCAAGCTGCACGACCATCCATTACAAGTTCTCTGGACCAACCAGGAACCTCTCATGCCAGTGTCAGCTCTGCACAGACTACTATGCAACCTGGCAAAAAATTCAAGAGGGAATTGATGCTTTCTCATAATGCATCAGTCTTGTCTACTCACGATCGTGAGGGGGCCCTCCTTCATGCTTTACCAGGGGGTTCAGGCATACAAGTGCAGTCTGAATTTGTAAATGTAGGTATTTTACCTCTACCTTATACGTGTCTATTTACTTAATAAATGCTAGGAGGAGGAATTGAGTTTTTTAGATGGTGTAGAAAAATGGTACGTGTTAAATATTCAGGTAAACTTACGGCTAGAAAAGGGCTTCACTATAGATAAGGCTATTGTGTTTTTCTGAACTTTCTGTGGGAGGTGGGGGGGGGGGTAAGTATTTAGTTTAAATAATTCTAGGAGGAATTGATTTTTGTAGGTGGTGTGGAAAAATTGTACTTATTAAATATTCGGGTAAACATACGACTAAGAAACGCTTCACTATAAATAAGGCTATTACATCTTTCTGAACTTTCTAGGGCGGGGGTAAGTATTTAGTTTAAATAATTCTAGCAGGAATTGAGTTTTGTGGATGGTGTGGAAAAATAGTACGTGTTAAATATTCGGATATACGATTAGAAAAATGCTTCACTATAGATAAGGCTATCGTGTTTTTCTGAACTTTCTGTGGGAGATGGGGGGGGGTAAGTATTTAGTTTCAATAATTCTAGAAGGAATTGATTTTTGTGGCTGGTGTGGAAAAATGGTACTTATTAAATATTCGGGTAAACATACGACTAAGAAACGCTTCAACATAAATAAGGCTATTAAATCTTTCTTAACTTTCTAGGGTGGGGGTAACTATTTAGTTTAAATAATTCTAGGAGGAATTGAGTTTTGTGGATGGTGTGGAAAAATGGTATGTGTTAAATATTCGGGTAAACATACGAGTAGAAAAATGCTTCACTATAAATAAGGCTATTGTGTTTTTCTGAACTTTCTGTGGGAGGCGGGGGTAAGTATTTAGTTTAAATAATTCTAGGAGGAATTGAGTTTTGTGGGGGGCTGGTGTGGAAAAATGGTACGTATTAAATATTCGGTTAAACATACCACTAGAAATGAACATGATTTTTTAACTTTATGAAATAATGCTTATTTCCCATAGAAAATAAACCTTTTTTCTATAGATTAATGAAATAGCAGCGCCATTGGGTCATGAAACATCAGCATTTACTGGACCTGAACCAATTCTAGCACCACCAATGGAGTTCAGAGATGAACCTGCATTAGTTCTAGACAATATGGAGTGGCATAGGGATTTTCTTAATGATAGTTTTGGGGACATGGTCAGCCTAGACGAATTAACTTGTGACATTGACATGATGGAGGACCCGGAATGGACAGATAGATTTATGCGTGAGCATTTAGGGGACGTTAGTAGTGCATCTGAACCGGGTCCTCATAATGAAATTCCATCACAGGACAATACAGGCTGGCTTGATCAGATATCCCCAAACAGCCTAGAATACATACTAACAGGCCCAGGGGACTTCATGCCATCTCCATCCATTGCAATTGAACAGACTGGGGGTGGTGCTATTGACAATTCTATGTCACCCCCACCATTCCGCTTAATGGTACACCTAGTGCTAGTAGTAGTAGTAATACAGCAACAACACAAGTATCCCCTCTTCCAGATTTTCTTCTGTCCAACTCTGCCTTGCACCACACAAAGGTCTACAGGGACAAATTCGGTGATCCCTTCAACTCTCTAGTGTCGAGGGATATAATAACAGATCCCTCGGCCATTACACATTTATATACTAAAAAGATTCCAGCCATTCTTGAACAACCGATGGAGGTTTGGGGGGTGGGGGTCAGTTTAAAAGCATTAATAGCACTAAAAATATTTTTTTAAATGAAAATGTGGTTGAGGTGTATTCGAAATACTTGCACACAGAGGTGTTGGCAATTCGCCCGCATTTATCAAATTACGGGGAGGTTTTTCTAAATTGGGCAAATAGTATTCAAAGTAAGTGGGAAAATTATAACGAGGGGGGTAGTGGATCTGTGGTTTTATATATTGAAAGTTTAAATGTTAATATTTGTAGAGTTAAAAAAGATTTTATTTTAAGAGGTGGGGCTGGGGGAGGGAGGGCAATTGAATTAAAATATCATTCAGATTTAGAGGGGTGTAGGGGGATACAACGAATCTGTTTCGATTCGAGGCTACAGTGTTTCAAGTATGCATTTTTAATTGGCACCTACAGACCTCTTCAAAAAGATGCCACTAAGAAAAAGTTGGATGAATTGGCAGTTAATGGTTGAAGGGTTCAAAGTTCCCCAAAGTGGATTTTAATTGTTTATATGGTCAATTTCCCCTGACACTAAAAGGAATAGATATTTTCGAGCAGGCAAATGCACATTTAAAGATTGGTGTCACGGTGTTACAGTATGAAACAGAATTTGAGGAGGGTCACCGTTCCGATAAGAAGGGTGTATTATTTCCAGTGCGGGCTCTTTCAATTGAATCAGTGGAACAATGGGTGTGGCTTCTATACACCCAACCCACAGATCCCGATTCAATCGGTCATTTTAATCCAATTATGGATATTAGTAGGGTTCTTTGTGAGGGTAAACATCGGGATGGTGTGTGTTATTACTGTCCAACATGCCTCTCAATATTTCGCTCTGACTTAAAGTTAAAGCATCTCATGAAACACTGTAAATGTCATGGATACCAGGCTGTGGTGACGGTAAGCGGAGATAGAGCGATCTTACATTTTAAAAACTTCTAGAACACGCTCCTGCAGAGCAATAAGATCGCTTTAGACTGCGAAGAGAAACTGACAGACGTGTGCGATCCGTCGAATTCAAATCGTGTTAAAATACATGAAGCCATAGGGGTCTCTTACGCTCATGCGCAACGAGATTCCAATAATACCATGCAAGTGCTGGATGTAGTTGAGATGTTGGGTGACGGTGAAAACTGCATGTGCTCGGCATTGGTCAGTCTAATCAAAACAGTGAACGGTGGAATTTCGCACCTTCGTTATACAAACTATCCTATGCTCCTATCACCAGATGACATAACGGCTATTAAAAATCGTAAAATGTGTTGGGTTTGCAAGGGAGAATTTGATGATGGTGTTGGTAATGGAGAGAGGAGGAAGGTAATCAACCATGATCATTTGTGAAAGGAAATTACATCGGGAGGGAGTAACTTTAGAGGGGTAGCACATCAGTCATGCAATTTAAACGTTAGACAGCAATATTTCGTGCCTGTTTTTATACAAAATTCCAATTACGACTTAACGTTTGTTCTACCGGCGTTGGCCCGCATTGCCAAGGGTGGAGTTGTAGATGACGCATGGATAGATGTTTTTTTTTCATATAATATCATACTCAAATCATCAGAGAAGCTACTGCTGCTAGAATTCATGTGGAAAACAGTTGACAAGGGTAATACGTGCCAGAATAAAATCCGTTTTTTAGACTCTTTCAGCTTCTTCCCCAAATCTTTAAGTCAATTGATTCAGCTTCAGAAAAGTGACAATTTTGATAGCTTCCCCCTCCTCAAACAGCGCTTCCCCGATGATGAAATGTATGATTTATTAACTAGTAAGGGTATATATCCATATGATTATTAAAACTCTGGCTCGATGCTAGATGAGGTGTCACTTCCGCCCATTGAAGCTTTTTACAATTCTCTTACTGAGAGTGAGTGCACCACTAGCGACTACGAATTTGCTAAGAGGGTTTGGGCAAAGGGTGGATGTAAAATTGGTGGGATTATTGTAAACTTTACTTGGCCAGTGACGGACTCACTCTTCTGGACATTATGTGCAAAAATACGGATAAAATCTATGGGGAATTTGGGTTGGGTTTAGGTTTTTATTTTTCCACTCCTCATTTGGTGATGGATTTGATACTTATAATCAGCAAAGAAGAAATAGGTCTGATCGCCAATGTGGATCAGCATCTGTTTGTAGAGAGATCAATGAGGGGTGGGTATGTTTTTCACGGGGATCATATCATGAAAACTGATCCGACCGGACAGCACACCGATGAAAAGTCGGACGCAGTTTTCTTGGATATGAATTCTCTTTACCCATCGGCAATGTCTCACTACGGTTTGCCGTGTGGAAATTATAAATGGCTTGACAATCCGTGTGCTTCGAATTTCCCCGACATTGCTAGTGTTGAGCAGAATTGGGCACAGGGACGGTTTTTTGAAATTGACGGTGAAATACCCATGAAAATCCATGATTCGGTAAAAGACTTTGTTTTTCCGTGCATAAATAGACCGGTGGGTAGGGGCTCTCTGAGCCCCTACATTTTATCTTTAGTAGAGGATGGGAGTATGCACTGGGTACCTTCAAAACAAAAACTAATTGCCAACCTCAACCCGAAACCGAATATCGTTGTTCATCACGTGCTATTGAAATGGATGGTGTCCAATGGTTTCAAGGTCACAAAGATTCATAGAGCCCTCCAATTTGATCAAAAGCCTTACATGAAAATGTTTATTGAAACCTTTGTCAGTAAGCGTTCACAAGCGAAAACGAAAGTTGAAAAACAAGTCTATAAACTCATTTTGAATTCAGCTTTCGGTAAAATATGCGAAAGCGTACGAAACAGAAGTCGATGTGACATTGTAACCAACCCCAAAGATT
>JAQQPU010020019.1:0-15877 GCA_029168905.1 Artemia sp. Kazakhstan ARC1039
AAATAGCTTACATTTGCTTGTCTTTATTTCGACCTAACGTAAATGAAGCTTTTCAGCTACAAAAGGTTTTACTAAAAACCAAATGTTTTTTTTTGTTATAGTAGAAGAAAAAATAAAGTGAAGAACTTTATTTCTTGTAGAGAATGGTTGCATTTAATTCCCAGTTTTGCCGTTTGTTCGCGTCGATCCAGAGAAAGGAAGAGTAGCAATGATGTTCTTTGGCAGGATGCTTGCTATATACCTCGATTTCAAAAAGATTCAAAGAGCACTTTTAGTCACTTTAAAGAAGAAAATACAGGCACTTTTTTTCTGTATTTGACATTTCTCTGTTGACAGAGAAAAGGACTTGCACATTATTTATATTGTTCAACGACGTCAAAAACGACAAATCACTAATTATGGAACACGATTATCTTTGAAAAAACAGGCAATTTAAACGGCTACGTCCCATGTCATTAGACTTTGTATAGAAATTTCACAAAAAATACCAGATATTTCGGTCACATATATAGTGACCGATTATTTTATTGTCATGGAAAGTCAGTGTCGTCTCCAAAATTATCTACATTCTATCAAGAAAATATCTGAAAATGTTTAAGATATATTATGAATAGCTTGAAAAAAACATGAAAATAGAACTACTAATAACAACTAACTGTAAAATAAAACCAGCTGAGGACAATAAAGTTACGTTTTATCAAGCAAATATGTGAAAATGTTTAAGACATAGCATGAAAGGCTTGCAAAAACACGATAATACTACTAGCAATAACAACTTACTGCACTACTAAGCCACCTGAGGTCAACAAAAGTACGTTTTATTAAGAAAATATTAGAAAATTTATAGATTATAGTATGAATGGCATGCAAAAACATGAAAATGCTACTACTACTACTAGAAACTTGCTCCAACATAAGGACATCTGAAGACAATACAGCTACGTTTTATGAAGCAAATATCTGAAAATGTTTAAGGTATAGTACATATGGATTGCAAAAAACATGAAAATATTTCTACTACTAACAATTCAGTGTAACATAAAGCCAAATCATGACTTTTACATTTAGAAAAATAATGTTTGTAGTAACACCCTTTTATTGGACTGAATTTTGATGAACAAGGAAATTATTGACATTTTTTTTACATATCTTAAAATGACATGAAATATGCTTGTGCCTGCACCAACTGTACTCTATGACTACTCATTGAGACTATGTGACCGTACCAGTGACACTCTATGGTTATTTATCAAGACTACCTAGTTTATTATGGGTATTAAGTCAGTAATTTTCTTACGTTGGAAGGATAACCCCCGATATTATATTTTAAGAAAGTGAAGATGAATTATTCGACGAAAGTGTGTACACATGATAAAATCATCGTTTTGAATGCTGACAAGGATAAATACATGAACCATGAAACAAGCATTAATTAGGATCTCATTGGAAATGTATGTGTACGTTGTCACGACAGCGAGGAGTTAAATTCCTTTGGAGTACCCAATAATTTCAATCGTGTAAATGGTGGATATGCGAAAGTAACACTACCAGAGAATTTACTGCTCATAGAGAATGCAAACATAAAAAATATCGTCGATGATCGGGGACAACTCCATGCTACTGTTGCTGGTAACACATTACCTATTGATACATCCTATCGTCGTCTTTCCAGTATTAGCATTTTAAGCAAGACAAGAATTTAAAAGAGTTTTCAATTAATTTAGACTAGGTTTCGTGCGCGCAAGTAACCTAGTCTAAAGTAATTGGAAAAATTAGAATTGAACTGTAACTCTTCTTTGGTAAAATTCGGAATTGACCTAACTTTTTCTTTTCTTTATGAAAATTCAGGACAGAACTTGAACATTTTTGCTAGGAACTTTTTATTTTCATGAAGAATATTTACAACCATAGTATAACTTTTTCTATCTTCTACGGTAAAATTTAGAAAAGAACTTTAAATTTTTTCATCTCTTTGAGAAAAATCAGAACTGAAGTGAAACCTTTTTATTTTCTTGGAAAAAATTAGAATTGATCTGTAAATAATTTCTTTTTCATTGAGAAAACTCAAAAGAGAACTTGAAGTTTTCTTCACTTCGTTGAAAAAATTTAGAATTAAAGTGGAACTTTTTATCATTATGGAAAATATTCACAACCACAGTATAACCTTTTCTATCTTCTACGGAAAAATTTAGAACAGAAATTTTAAGTTTTTATTTCTTTGGGAAATTAAGAACTGACATGGAAGCTTTTTTCATTTTCCTTGGAAAAATTAGAATTGAAGTGTAACTCTTTTTTGGTAAATTCAGAATTCAGCTAACTTTTCTCTTCTTTAAGAAAATTCAGAAGATAACTTGAATATTTTGGCACTTCTTCTAGAAAACTCAGAATTAAACTGGAGCTCCTTATCTTCATGGTGAATATTCACGATCAAAGTATAACCTTTTTCTACCTTCTACGAAAAATTTGGAACAGAACATTAAATTTTTTCATCTCTTTGAGAAAAATCTGAACTGAAGTGGAACTTTTTTATTTTCTTTGGAAAAAATTAGAATTGATCTGTAACTTTTTTTTTCATTAAGAAAATTCAAAACAGAACTTGAACTTTTTTTCCCTATGTTGAGAAAATTTAGAATTATAGGGAACTTTTTATCTTCATGGAAAATATTAACAATCATAGTGTAACTTGTACTATCTTCTAAGGAAAAATTTAGAATTGAATTTTGATAACTTGAAATATTTTGTGTCTTTGGTAAATTAAGAACTGAAGTGGAAGCTTTTTTTTATTTTCTTTGGAAAAATTAGGATTGAAGTATAACTCTTCTTTGGTAAAATTTAGAATTCAGCTAACTTTTTTCTCTTCTTTAAGATAATTCAGAAGAGAACTTGAACATTTTTGCACTTCTTTGAGAAAACTCAGAATTAAAGTGGAGCTCCTTATCTTCATGGCGAAATGTTCACGATCAAAGTATAACTTTTTTATCTTCTACAAAAAATTTGGAACAGAACTTTAAATTTTTTCATCTCTTTGAAAAAAATCTGAACTGCAGAGGAACATTTTTTTTTTCTCTGGAAAAAATAGAATTGATCTATAACTTATTTCTTTTTCATAGAAAAAATTCAGAAATGAACTTGAACTTTTCTTAACTTCGTTGAGAAAATTTAGAATTAAAGTGGAACTTTTTATTTTCATGGAAAATGTTCACAATCATAGTATAACTTTTGCCATCTTCTACGGAAAAATTTAGAACAGAGCTTTAAATTTTTTTATGTCTTTAGGAAAAATCAGAACTAAAATAGAACCTTTTCATTTTCTTGAAAAAAAGTGAACTTAAATTAGGTTAACTTTGTGCATGTCTCTCTCACTATATCTCTGTGTCTAAGCGAGTGTGCAGCCATCTATAAATAAAGGTTTAAAGTGTAATCTATTACTGTAGGTGTAAAGATGGCAGCAGTTGAGGTAGTGAAAAGGCTTCGTCTCTCACTATGATCCTTGTGTTTGAGAAGTTCATTTTGAATTTTTTTCATACTTGGGTATGTTTAGACTTTGATATTAGTTCTGTTAACCTTTCTAAGTTTCTAATATATCCCCTATGAGCCTGCTAGCAGTATCTATATCTCTGAAAATTTCTTTTCTTTTATTTTCAACTTTTTAATTGATATTCTAAGCGTTTGATGTGCTATCATACACTAAAAATAATGAACACTTAACAAAGTAATGCATAAAATAGTTTTAATGAAATAAAGATATGTAGAATATTAATATAAAATATGTTAAATACATTATTATACATTATTAGTATCATTGAACAACTTTGGACATTTTGAATCTGTTTCATAAAATAATTCATCATGCTCTCTCTTGATACTAAAGTTACTCTCTTCTCTTAGTTTATAACCAGTAGAATAATTATTAATCCATTATGAGTCATACAAAATTTTTACTGAGGTGTCACCTACTGGTTCAATCTGCACTTCATCTTTGGTATTATTAGGTTCATTGACTATATGGTCAATAGTAGTAATAACGTTCACTTGCGCTTCACTTTCCGTCAATTCATCTTTATATTCATTGATGATATTGTTGGCCAATGTCCTTTTTATTTTGCCTGTGATTTCACCGTCTATTGTCACATTATTGATACACAAATAACAGTTGTGGCACATAGACAATATATGATTAATGAAATTAGTGCAGGAGTATGCCTGTCTTCTTCTTGTCTTCTTTGAAATGCTAATACCGGAAAGATAATGATAGGATGTATCAACAGGTAATGTGTTACCAGCAACAGTAGCAAGGAGTTTCCCCGATCATCGACGATTATTTTTATGTTTGTATTCTCCTTGAGCACTAACTTCTATGATAATGTTACTCTCGCATATCCACCATCTAAACGATTGCAATTCTTGGGTACTCAAAAGGAATTTAACTCCTTGCTGTCATGACAACGTGCGCATACATTTCCAATGAGATCCTCATTAATGCTTGTTTCATAGTTCAGGTATTTTTCCTTGTCAGCATTCAAAGCGATGATGATTTTATCATGTGTACACACTTTCGTCGAATAATTCATCTTCACTTTTTACAAATAAGATGTCGGTGGTTATCCTTCCAATGTAAGAAAATTACTGATTTAATAACAATAATAAACTAGGTAGTCTTGATAAATAACCATACAGTTTCACTGGTACGGTCGCATAGTGTCGATGAGTAGTTAATGAGTACCGTTGGTAGAGCCACAAACATATTTTATGTCATTTTAAGACATGTAAAAAAAAGTTGAATAATTTCCAAGCTCATCATAATTCAGTCCAATAAAAGGGTGCAACTACAAATATTATTTTACTAATAGTAAAAGTCATGACTTAGCTTTATGTTACAGCGAGCTGTTAGTAGTAGTTCTATTTTCATGTTTTTTGCAATCCATTTGTACTATACCTTAAACATTTTCAGATATTTTCTTGATAAAACTTAGCTGTATTGTCCTCAGGTGTCCTTATGTTGCAGCGAGTTGCTAGTAGTAGTATTTTTATGTTTTTGCATGCCATTGATACTATAATCTATAAATTTTCTAATAGTTTCTTGATAAAACGTACTTTTGTTAATCTCAGGTGGCTTAGTAGTGCAGTAAGTTGTTAGCGCTAGTAGTATTATCGTGTTTTTGCTAGCCTTTCATACTAAGTCTTAACAATTTTTAGATATTTTCTTGATAAACCGTATCTGTATTGATCTCAGGTGGTTTTATGTTACAGTTAGGTGTTAATAGTAGTTCTATTTTCATGTTTTTTGCATGCTATTTGTACTAAACCTTAAACATCTTCAGATATTTTCTTGATAAAACGTAGCTGTATTGGCCTCAGGTGTCCTTATATTGCAGCGATTTGATGGAAGTAGTAGTAATATTTTCATGTTTTGCATGTTATTCATAGTATAATCTATAAATTTTCTAATATTTTCTTGATAAAACGCACTTTCGTTGACCTCAGGTGGCTTAGTACTGCAGTAAGTTGTTAGTACTAGTAGTATTATCATGTTTTCGCAAGCCTTTCATACTATAGCTTAAACATTTTCAGATATTTTCTTGCTAAAACGTATCTTTATTGACCTCAGGTGGCTTTATGTTACAGTGAGTTGTTAGCAGTAGTTCTATTTTCATCTTTTTTGCAAGTTATTCATATTATACTTTAAAAAATTTCATCTATTTTCTTGATAGAATTTATCTGTATTTCCCTCAGGAGGCATTATGTTACAGTGAGTTGTTAGCAGTAGTTCTATTTTCGTGTTTTTTCCGATCCATTTGTACTATACCTTAAACATTTTCATATATTTCCCTGATAAAACGAGTGAGTTGTTAGTAGTAGTTCTATTTTCATGTTTTTTTGCAATCCAGTTGTACTATACCTTAAAAAATTTTCAGATATTTTCATGATAAAACGTATCTGTATTGACCTCATGTGTCTTTATGACACAAGGGAGTTGTTAGTAGTGGTTCTTTTTTCATGTTTTTGCAAGCCTTTTGTACTATACATTAAACATTTTCAGATATTTTCTTGATATAACGTAGCTGTATTGCCCTCAGGTGTCCTTATATTCCAGCGATTTGTTAATAGTAGTAGTATTTTCATTTTTTTGCATGCTATTCATAGTATAATCTATAAATTATCTAATATTTTCTTGATAAAACGTACTTTTGTTGACCTCAGGTGGCTTAGTAATGCAGTAAGTTGTTAGTACTAGTATTATTATCATGTTTTTGCAAGCCTCTCATACCATAGCTTAAATATTTTCAGATATTTTCTTGATGAAACGTGTCTGTATTGACCTCAGGTGGCTTTATGTTTCAGTGAGTTGTTAGTAGTAGTTCTATTTTCATGTTTTTTGCAAGCTATTCATACTATACGTTAAACCTTTTCAGATATTTTCTTGATAGAATGTATCTGTATTGACCTCAGGGGGCTCTATTTCACAGTAAGTTGTTAGTAGTAGTTCTATTTTCATATTTTTTGCGATCTATTTGTACTATACCTTAAACATTTTCAAATATTTTCTTGATAAAACGTACTTTTGTTGACCACAGGTGATTTAGTAGTGCAGTAAGTTGTTAGTACTAGTAGTATTATTTTGTTTTTGCAAGCTTTTCATGCTATAACTTAAACATTGTCAAATATTTTCTTGATAATACGTATCAGTATTGACCTCAAGTGGCTTTATGTTACAGTGAGTTGTTAGCAGTATTTCTTTTTCTATGTTTTTTTTCATACCATTTGTACTCTACCTTAAATATTTTCAGATATTTTCTTGATAAAACGTATCTGTATTGACCTCATGTTGCTTTAAGTTACAGTGAGTTGTTAGTAGTAGTTCTCTCTGTTTGGATTTTATTTGTAATCACATAGTTTGTGGTTACGAAGTGGGAGTAGGTAAAATATTTTTATATTGTTGCTTTATTTAAATATTGTAGCAGGGGCGTTTGCAGATGAATTGTGCTTGTAGCTGTGCTTAGCTATAATTACAATTTGAATAAAAACAGAGTCGAAAGAAAGATAAAACCAGGCTCAAAATCTATCATGTAAACGAGAATATTCAAATAAAGAAGCGCTCTCGTTACCAGAAATTTACATGAGGCGAAAAATGTCGTTTTAGACATTATTTATAAGCCTAAACTCTTTAAATCAATAAATACATATACTAACTTTATCTGACATTTCTATGCTCCCCCTCCCCTATTTTCATGTTTTTGCAATCCATTTGTACTATACCTTAAATATTGTTATTTATTTACATGCTTTAAATGCAATTAATCAGGATTTTAAGGGGCCGATATCTCAAATTATATTCTGGATTGGTCCAGGTATGATTTGGAAAACAGTCAGAAGTTTTTAAAAATAGAGGGTAGTTATATTTATTTTAAGTTTTAAACTTGTTCCCTACTTTAGCTGAAAAATCTTTTCTGTTTGTTCATTTCTGTGTCTCAAGCGCGTCACTTAGGAACAATAAACTATTCAACGTTTTGTGAACGATCTCAAACTGTATCTAGCCAGTAGACATTTAATTAACAGATCGGTCAAAAAAGTCTATGAAAATAGATGTTTTCGTTGTGTATAATTTTAAAGTGCTGGTAATTTCTTTTAATATGGATTTTATTGGTGGATGTTTTCATGAATAGCTGAAGTGCCTATGGTTAGTAAATAGAAAAGTCATAATGAGGAAACATTTCGGACATGGGGGGGGGAGGCTTTAAAAAAATGACATTCTAAATTACATATTTGATAATGTTAGACAAAAAGTATTAGAAATGGATGTTCAAAGCATCTGCTTGTCTAAGTCCTGAAAGATAAGGCCAGATATGGTGTTCTGATAACTTTTTTCTTATACTTTTTTAACCCTTAATGGAGCCAAATGATTGAAATTAAGGAGGGGGTGTCCACAAAAATTTGGACGAAGGGGACCCTAGGAGGCTGGGGAGAGGAGACCCTTGGTGGCTAGGGTCATTGGTGCTTGCGGTCCTTGATGTTCCAATCCATAATCGTCTCACTAATCCCATATTGTGTACTTGTTCGTTCTAAGAAATGTAAAAAAAAAGTTGAAATAAAATTATCTTGTTAAAAAATAAACTTAAAAAAAGTATCAAAAATTGGGGGGGGGGCCGTGGGGCCCAAAAGTTATCATAATCGTCTCACTAGTTGATTTCTAAGGATTTCTAAGGATTGTTCTTAATTTCTTTATTAAAATTCTTTTCTTGGCATCTACATCTTTATTAGTATCAACTTTTTATATTGAAAATACTGCTTAAATGATACTTATGTAAAATACAGAACAGAGTGGGGAAGTAAAGCTAGTTTATTTCACAATGTCATCTTGACACCAATGGCTCTATTCCTTTCAACTTTTTAGCATACTCCATTGCCAAAAACAATATTTTATATCGCCCACATCCCATATTGTGTACATATCTTTTATAGTGACCACAGAGTTTCACCCCAAATAATTCCCCTAAGATGTTAATTAATCTCTGAAGTTTCCTTTTGTTCTGGCAACTTTGCACAGGTACATTTTGAACTTACCATCCTCTCAGACTTACCTTAACTGTTACGTGCTTTTAACTCTTTTATTCCCTTTCATACAATCCAATTAAAAATATGAATAACATCTAGCTTTGTTTCATCCCCTATGAAAGTTCTTGTTATCCCAGTATTTCTAACCGGTGATTGGTCTAGAAAGAGGCACGTGATCTTGTATAGTTATTATTGTAGCTCTCTGATTGAATGTAATCTTGTATAGTTAGTATTGTAACTTTCTGATTGGCTGTACTGGCAGTATTCTAGCTCATAAGAGGTCAATGATCTTGTATAATTAGAATGTTAAGAAGCTACCCTACTGTAGTCCCTTGTCAAAATACATAAAAATATTTTTCCAATTGCCTGTTTTTTTCTCTTTGTGCAATATAATTGAAACTTTTCCATTCATGAAAATTTTAAGTTTTTACATATAAGTGAGACAAGTGTGACAATGTCATTGCAATACTGATGTATATAAAAATGACGTCACTCTGATAAGTATTTTTTTCCAAAATTAAGGCTCCTTACGAGTTTTCTCAAGCTTCTAACCTATATAGATCTTTTTTTAGGCCAGAATATTCCAGGATATCCATTTTCCCAAAAAAACATAGTGCGGTTTTCGAGACAAAGTAATAAAAACATAAATAAATGCCCAATTATTGTTTACACAATCTTCTTTGTTCAAAAAGGGAACTTTCCAAAAGATTTTCTTTTTTATGTTTTTTTTAACTGTTCAAAAACCTGTTTTGCTGTACTGTTTTTTTTATACCGCTATGTACTATATACTGTCTTTATAAGTGGGCAATAATTGCATATTTATTTATTTTTTGTCGAAAGTGGCTCCATATTTTTTCGGGAAAATTGGCATCCTGAGATATTCTTGCCATAAAAACGATCTATCAGAAGCATGAGAAAATTCGTCAAGACCCTTAATTTTGGAAAAAAGATTTATGTCACTGACGTGATATAAATCACGTCAGTTATTTATATGTCTATTTTATTATTGAAATCCATTCAATAATAAAATAGGTTTGAAACGAGCAGGATAACAAGACATTAAATTGCTTAAAGAGCAAACAATGATAATTACAAAAATAATTGTGCCTTCTTTGACAAGGCTTGAAAAAACTGAAAAACATTAAAAAGGAAAACCAAAAGCTTGAAGCCTAGTAGAAATTGCTGTTAGAAATTGTACTTGTTTCAATGAACAAATATCTTTGAGAATTGAAATGATGATTCTTTAGAACACCTGAGCCATCACGTAAAGACAAACCAGAGCAAAAGTTGACGTTAAACATTTATAATAGCTCAAAGCAATGTAATGGCTGTAAATAACGACATAGCCAAGAACCTGATACTGCATCAGCCTCTGTAAAAAAAAACAAAGGTTCGGCGATGTGTTTTTCATAATGAAAAAAGACAAGCCAAGACAAAAGTTAAAGGTCCAATAACAAAAAAAATATAATTTTACAAAGGCACTAATTATAATTTGAGATCATTCATAATGTTTAAAGGGTTCACTGAGGAAAAGAAACCACAGATAAATGTGATTATAGAACTACTAAAAGTGAGAATCGCAACAGCTAAAGAAAAAGACGTGGAACAAACGACAGTGAAAATCACGCTGAATTGTAAACGAAATTTTGAACAGTAATCTGTGATTGGGAACTGGAAAAGACGTATTTGTTATCTATAACGTATTAAGAAATTAAATGTGATGATGTATGGATCTAAACTACTAAACTACTAAAGCGAAAGGTGTGGAAAAAACTTTCTGAGGTAAATATGAACAAAATTGAACAAGGATATCTACGGTGGGAAAACAAGGAACAGCAATGACTGGCCACAAAAACTATCTTAATAGGTCAGGATATTAAAAAGGGATTAATTTTTTTACAGGGTGGCTTTATCAAACCTGTGGTGGCGTCATGACACCAAGAAAATACTAAAATTGTCTGTGGTTAGAAGACAGGTCTGGTAGCGAGACCCTCGAGCTTCCGGTACTGAATTTATAAATGTAATTTGTAATGTTATGTAAAAAAAAGAAATGACAAAAATTTTTTTTGATTCTTTACCATAGAAATAACAAGGTTTTGGTAAGAGGCTAAGCAAAATTCCAACTCTGAAATCCACCCGTTTCTCTTAGCTTCACAGTTTCCTACAAACAATACCGAAATATTTCTAGTTGTAGAATATTTCCTTTTATTCAGTTAAAATACATTTTCTAAAAAATAAAACCCTTAATTGCCTTCCTTATCATAAAAGAAATACCAAGTAATAAACTAAGAGAAGTAGGCTCATTTGTTATGAATATAAAATAACGACATTTCTCCGTGAAGTTAAGGGACGTGGTGTGGACTGTAAGGGGTAGCCCTCCTAAATCTAATTCTTTTTCCAAACATACTTAAGAAATGTAGAATCTTTAAATTGGGCATATTAAACGTTCTTTTCTACAGACCCCCCCCCCCCAATAAAATTTTGGCGCATTGTCCCTTCAAATAGAATTATGGCTAGATCCCGGACATGCGGTACTTTTTAAAAACTTTTTACCCAGTCTCCACAACTATAATTTCTCTGAATATCATGTTATAACAATTCCTATACTTATTTTATATACGAATATAGAGTATCCATAATTTTTATAGTCTTTTGTTCCATGTTTTGACTTCACGGGGATACTGTTGATATTTCAGTCTTGTTTGCCCAATCTGGAAAGGTCTTTATGTCAAACAATGCAACTCCAAGTGTCTCAGTCAGAGCACAGAGAACAACAACACACAATACGTTCATCATGAATCCTGTTTTTATCTGCAAGAAAAAAAAAATTATAGACCCAAAATTTGATTAGCTTTACCCTTCTAAGAATACATTATAAGAATACTGGTTGTCGAAAAGCCATTGCTGCATTTTGTGTTTTTCGTAAAAAAACGTTTACCTATAGGAAGAGACAGATTACCCAATAGTAGGTCTTCAATTTTGCTCAAACACATTTTGTTATTTTCAGCCCACTGTATCCCGCATTCAATAGTGAAAAACCAAGCAGTTTTCATAACCTCCTTTAAATCGCAAAATACAATTTGACTAAATCACACTGCTTCCTTAAGCGGAGCCAAAATGCAACATTTCTAATCTGAGTCTGCAACACGGCTGTTTCGGCACAAAATAAGAGAGCCAGCTGTTGCTTATTTTTGGAATTCATTCAGAATTTAAGTTATTGGATCTGACAATAAATTCAAATTCTTGACTAAAAAGGAATAGAGAAAAACAAAGAAGCCCGATCACTTTGAAAAGTTAATGTTTCCAAGTTTCCGTAAATTGAAATATCAGTATCTGGCAATTTCAAACACAAGAAGAATCTGTTTGAAGAAGAATCCATTTCTTTTTCCTTACTTTTCCTTTTCCTTTAGTTTTTCTTTTTCTTCCACTTTCTTTTCCCTTTCCTGCTTTTCTCTATTTTCCCTTACTTTTTGTTTTATCCTTACTAATCCTTTTCTCTTTGCCTTATATTTTTTTTATAATGCCTTACTTGCTTACTTTTTTCACGTCATTGATATTTCTTTTAAGCTGGACTAGCTTGTGGATTTGTCCTGTAAACCTTGTGAAGTATTTTCAACCTTTACCTTAATGATTAATGAGAACCAAACCTATCAAACACTTCGTCGTAACGAGCCGTAAGTAAGGAGTGATACCGAACAAAATGGATTTTTGATATCAATCAATATATCAAAAGAGTTAGCTTATTATGATGATTCCGAACATAAGAATTTCATTGAGTTTAATGTCACCCATAAAGGACTAAAAGCCTGAAAAATTTCACCTGATTTTCAACAAAAAGGAGAAACACTCCATAAAAGTTCAAGAATATTCATTAAGATCACACCACCCGATTCAGGCTATCAGAGACCCCTATCGTAGAAGTTTCAAGAAGCTATCTGCCAACAATGTAGAATTCTGTATTATTTGCCCGAAGAAGTGTTTTTTCTTTTCCCCAGGGGTAATCGTATCCAACCAGTAGTCCTAGAACATTAAAAAAGGACTCATTGGTAGATATGGTCGCATGAATAAGATGACTTGTCTACACCTATTCAAAAAGAGTGAGTGTCCCCTCTCTTGTCAAGGCTATCCCCTAAGGTACTCTTGATGATCAATGAACTCTATCCAGGCAATTCCCTAAGACACTGTTTAGGTTCACTGAAATCTGAACAAACCCACATAAGGCAATTTTACCTTTCTTGTTGCTATTGTGTAACGATTGCGTAACGACCTAAGATGCTGACTAACTATTTTCTGACGATTTCGGAAATGTTTGACTAGTGTAGTCTTGATGCTATTGTAAAACAGATTGTGTAATGATTTAAGATAATTGCTAAGCATTTTCCAATAATTTCAGACATTTGACTAGTATAGGATTTGAACTGGGGTTCCTAAGGATGAAGGAATGGCGTGGTTGTCATCCAAACTAACAAGTCGCTGTTAATAATTGATCTTAGTACATATTGACAAGAACCCTCACATATCACCTATTGAATTGGAAATTAAATGAAATGAGTAGTATTTTTAGTAATACGTTCGACCATGCCTTTTGAATTTATGAATTATTTGTTTGGTGTAGGAATTGAATATAAGACCCAAGATTCTCTACGGTAAAAGAAATATACGTTAGCCATCTGAACCAACAAGTCAATGATATTATTATTTTATTAGAAATACATTCTAAGCAACAGGTTTCATGCACTTCTTATGCCATTGAATTATATGTGTTTAATCAGTGATCTCTATCAAGGCTATTACCGAAGGCACTCTTGGGAGTCACTGAACTAATGCACAACTGAATTCTCTTGATTTGAGTTTTAGACACTCAAAATCATGCTCACACTTACACTCTCACTTACTCTCAAAGTTAAAACAAAAACGTAACGAAGAAAAAGAAACGTTTCAAAGTTAAAGCAAAAACCGTTTCACAGGTAAAACAGGAACGTCATGTACGACCTTTATCAAGGTCAGTAAACTCTGAACAAACCCGGACAAGGCGATTCTAATGGTGTACTGGAAAACCACAGAGATCTGAACAAACCTGGTAATAGCGATTTCCTTAGGCGCTCTGGAGGAACAATGAACCCTGAACAAACCCGGACATGGTGGTTTCACCTTGCTTGATACTATTACGAACAAGATTTCGCAATAATCTAAGATGCTCCCTAAGTATTTTCCGATGATTTCAGAAATATTTGAGTTACTTAGATTTGCACTGAGGACTCCTAAGGATAAAAGAATGACGTTCTAGTCAACTGAACTAACAAGTCGATGCTAATAAATTGTTCTTAGAAATATATCGACAAAAACCCTCACATATAACCGTTTGAACTAACAATTAAATGAAATGAATAGCATCCTATTAATACGTTCAACTACGTCCGTCTGGTGAATGAATCGAATGTGAGACCTAAGATTTCCTATGGTAAAAGAACGATACGTTACCCATCTGAGCCAACAAGTCAATGATGTTACTATGATCTTAGAAATACATTCTAAGGAATAGGATTCATGCACTTGCTATACTAATGAGCTGTATGTGTTTGTATATCTTATATCATCTCCAGTTTAAAAACATCCTTCCCTACTTGCCATTATTGAGCTTTTGAATTCAATCCATAGAATATTTTCGAACCTAGACCTTCAAGGGATGGTAAAAAGTAATATGAAAACTAAAAAGCGCATAAAACTACCTTCGGATTGTTTACGAGCTTAGTCCTTGAGGCGGATTTTAATTATTTTTGATTCTGAACATTGCGATTTTTATTTGGGTGGAGGGGGGATGGCTTAGGATGCGTTAGGCATCTGAACCAAAAAATCAATGATATTTTTATGTTCTCAAAAATGCATTCTAAGCAATAGGTTTCATGCATATGCTATGCCATTGAATTGTATCTTTTTTGTATATCATACATTATCTTTAGTTTAAAAAACTCCCCTCCTGGCTAGCCATTCTTAAACTTTTGAATTCAATCCATGGAAAATTTTCAAACTTGGACCTTCAAAGCACAGTAAAGAGCAATATCATGAGCAATTTTGAAGAATTAGAAGATTTAGAATTATTTTGGACTTCATCTCAAAGTTAAAACAAAACATTTCAAGTTAAATAAAGACGCCCCAAAGAAAAAAATGTCTCAAAGTCTAAACAACAAATGTCTCAAAGTTAAGAAAAATATCACAAAGTTAAAACAAAACATATCAAAGTTAAAAAACGTCTCGAATTTAAAAAACAACGTCTCGAAGAAAAATCATCTCAAAATTAAAATAATACGTAACAAAGAAAAAACATCTCGAAGTTGAAACAAAAAGTCTCGAAGTTAAAAAGTATCATAGAGTTAAGACGAACATCTCAAAGTTAAAAGAACAACGCCTCGAAGAAAAACGACGTCACAAAGAAAAAACAGTGTCTCAAAGTTAAAAATGTCGCGAAGAAAAAAACGTCTCGAAGTTAAAAAAATTTCCCAAAGCCAAAAACAACGTCTCAAAGTAAAAAAACATCACGAAGTTACAAAAGAACATGTCGAAGTTAAGAAACAACGACTCGAAGAAAAAACGTAACTAAGTTCAAGAACCGTAAAAAAACAACTTCACAAAGAAATGACTCCTTCCTAAACCATACGAAAAAAAATCAACGTCTGTAACAATTGGAGTCAATGAACTCTTGTACAATCAATTTTTCTGGCCTTGAATATGAGTTGCTTAATGAATTAACCCTAAGGCTCTTGGGTTCTATTGGGATCAATGTATTGCTACCTTCGCTTTTACGAAACAAGTCTTTTTAACCTTGGGGAACGGTATAAGAGTTTGATGCAGTACGTCTCTACTTAATTACTACATCAATTGCTTCCAAGATGATCGGACTGGATGATACAGAATTTATTGGTTGGAAAAAATAATCTTGTGGTGTTATATTTGAATGTACATTTTTAATATTGCCTATGGAACACGAAAAAATTGACTGTTATCATTGGAAAAGTAAACTATAATATATTCGAGTATGATAACAAACTTGTGGAGCAATACATTACGCCATATGAACAGACTGGGTATCAAAGACCGATTAATCACACCATTAATAAAAGTGGTAAAGAACTGAGAACTGTTCAGGAAGAAGTCCCAGAAATATGCACTTTTTTCGGGGTTGAAGCACTGTGCATAAGGGTTAATTTGCCTACAGGGACAGTTTTTATTCAAAAAATGGAACCCTAAAACTCTACTTTTTAATTTAGAAGAGGTGAAATGTCCTAAATTCGAAGGGGCTTATCACTGTCCTGAAGACAAGGGTAGA
>JAQQPU010020020.1:0-15875 GCA_029168905.1 Artemia sp. Kazakhstan ARC1039
TATTTTTATATCATTCAAGAAGTATTCTACATTAATACTTCATAAGCAATTAACAAAACAATAATTGGAATTAATTCCAATGCTAGTCTATACCGTGTTTTATTTTTTTAAACACTTTAAGTTTTAACCAGTAGTTAAATATCCTATCTAGTTTTGCGACTTAAAAAAAAATACTTGTGTAAGTTATTACACAATGCTTATATGTAACTACTATGTTTTTATTTACTTTAAGTTTTAACTAGTGATTTAATGCTATATATAAATGTTTGACTTCGAGTCAACGTATAAATATATTTTTATTGTGAAACAATCTGTTCAGTGATTAGTAATTATATATAAAGAGTAAAAAGAGGAGAAAGTAATTAAAAGTAATTAACTTTCGTTAAAAAAAAGAATGCAGTGATATATTCAAATTTTGAGTGTTTCTTTTTACTATATATAGGTAACAAATTGTGCTTTATGTGTATTCTAATGTGAATATTTATTTTAAATACAGCCTTAGCTTTTTTTGGAAATCAAATGCTTCGTAACATCCTTTCGGATCCATTTTTGTCAATCATTTTTTGACGCATTTTGGAAAGTAACAAATTTTGAAGCCATTTCAAATGTATCCTGATACTAACATCTCATACCATCAGAAACCAAACCATACCTGATCAACTGATATTTTGGAAACTATAGCAGTACTACAGACTTTACTACAAGTTCATCAGAAAGTGAGACAAAATCAGAACTTAATTTAGGCCTAGAGAATGTGCCACATAGCCCAAATGGCATATATTATTGAAATATGTGAAAATGCTTTGTGCTGGAAAAAAATATGCGAAAATTTAAAAACCAAAAATTTTATGTTTAATTTATCCAAGGCATTTCTAAAACGAAAAATAAACGTTATGTCAACCACATCACACAGATAAATTAAATTATTAATGGGAATTAAATTTAAACTCAAATTATTCATAAACTTTTCTAATATAACTTGGAATTTAATTTAAGCAGAACCAATAATATAATGCTTAAGCCGCTTGGGGTCAAGTTAAAACAGAAGATTCATATGAAGAAGGGTAAAAAGAGTATTTTTTCAGTCCTAGAGACAGAGAAAAAGGGAAACAAGGATGAATTTCAAATTAAAATCCTTCAAAAAAAAGGAAAAACATGGCCAATATTGGAGCAGAAAAATGACTCTAAGGAAACCCATTGAGGGTATATGCACATAATGACCAAAAGATGGCAGCATAATAGCTGTAAACAAAATTAAGTTGAAATACTGAGAATTGGGACAATTCTTCTTTAAATGGGGAGTATTGTGGTAAAGCTTTCTAATTTAGTTAATTACGAATTTAGTAAAAATATATTAAGACGCAATTACAAAGTTTAGAAATACCACTTTTTATTAAGATAAGGAATATATCTTGCCAAGTTTCTGCTTAACGGGAAATTGTGAAATCACCACTTCCTAGCTATTGCGTCGGTTGGGTAAAGGAAGGTGTGGTTGATAAAAATGTATAAAAGATACATTTTATCGGAAGGGAGAGACTGATACTAACTTTATGCCGGACTAGACCTCTGGTCCGTTGTTTTTAAAATACCTTGGAATCTTGTCGGATCATTGTAAGTGTCTAAGTATCCTATTATATGTTATTGTAGTTTTCCGAGAATTGTGGTCTACTTGGGACAGCCAGTCCCAGTAGAAAATATATATCTGGTATTATTATATGTTAATTGAATAAAAGTATTGTATTATAGCCAACCTGTCTACAATCTACCTTTAGTCCCTCGAAAATGCCGAGCTGGTACGCCTCATTAGTTCGGTCACAGCCTAAGGCACGCTACGAAAGTTTAAATATCTTAGGACCATAGTTTATCTCCCCTGTAAAGGGAGAATAAAGGCATCTACCCCTACATCACCCAAATACCATAAGTACACCTTACCAAAGAATTTCGATAATTAGGTGGCATATAAACACATACAAGACCAATACTACCAAAATCAACTGCGAGGTATAGATCTCTAGATTTAAAACAGCTACATTTGAACTTCTTATTTAAAGCAACTAATAAGCCACCAGATGGACGGCCAGTAGTATTTTTAGCAGGTCTAATAAGAAATAAATGGTCAGACGAGACTTCTAGCATCGGGGAATTATCCGCATTAAGTTAGTGATCGGCTAAACATGTAATTTAATACTTAAATAACATGTTTTCATGAGCTCTTAATTTGCCCAAGGCACCATTAATATTCTGAAAAAATACAAAAACTATTTCACTAGGACTAGAGCCCATTTTAAAAAACACGGTTTATAGTTTCATTTCTAACATCAGGCCCTCGGACAGGTAGATGTTTCTTAACTTCTGAGCTAAACAGACTGTTGCTTCGGTGACTGCCACTACAGTTGGCATAGGTTAAGGACTGCGCATGACAACTCCTGTCACGGTTGCTATGATTGCCGGCATATTTGCTGCATTTAGAAGGATTAGATCATCCTCTAGCAAAATGACCGGAGCCTTGACAATTGTGACATTGCATCGGTTTCTCGATCGGCAACGAAACTCGAAATAAACCATATTCAATCTTGATTCCATGTTTAACAGCACGATTTAATTCATCCTTCGATACGAATTTTAGCTGGACTACGGATGTGTCACTGAATCTGGTTGCATTGTTTACACTGCTAACAAGAATAGGTATTTGTGAAACGTCATAGTCTTGGCCCATCCTTATAATACCGCAAACTCGTGCCTCAAAACTTTCGCTCGAATATTTAGCATGTTCGGTATTGCAGCAACAGAAAAAGCCGCTGATTGTTGGTCAGACATATGCATTATTACCTTACCTTTCTTAGCCACAATATGCTGGTCCTTATCGGCACAACCTAGTTTTTCCACAAACTCACGTTGATTAACAGGGTTTCGAATATTCAAGTTGATCGGAACATTCCTTAGCACAGCAGGAACAGAAGGTTGCACTTGAGCTGGCATTGACGGCCAGATTACAGGGCCTGGGGGCTGCATTGAGGTTTCCTGCTTTTCAACGAGAAAATGTAACATTCTCACACACTCGTTTAAACGAGATGCTACAATAGTGCTTGGTTCATTAGGGGTAGCTGCTACATCACAAGGATCAACTATAACAAAGAGGGGTAGTTCCTCCTTACGTGCTAAAAATATTCAACAGATCATGAAAATCTGCCAAAAATATTGCGCTTGGATGTGAACCCCTGCGCCTTTCAAGAACATAAAAATTCAAGTCACTTTTGCGCACATCCTGTGCCTGATTTATTGCATCTTTTGCAAAAAAAAATGATGAAATTTTAATAACTGTATCTTTTTCTTTTGTTATGTTTCGCTGCAGAAACTGGGCACACATTAATTGAAACCACCATTTTTTGGTGTTTTTTCTCCCGCCACCACTATTTCAGCGTGATTGCCTATAATTAGTGGCTTGCCTAATTATATTCGCACTGATTTATGGCTAAATCAAATGTCTAATTTGTTACTAAAAACAAGTCAGAAATGTTTCACGTAATGTTGCTATAAGCAACCTTCATTTGTTAAGCGATTGCAAAATAAGTTAATAAAAACCTGCCAAACAGCTTTTGCTTAAATCCAGAAAAAAGTTGATTTTTCGTTCAGAATGCAGTTGTTCACGGAATGAATGCTATTTGTCAACTGAAAAAGTATCATTGACCACAAAGGGATGCAATATGAATGAAGTTACATTGTATTGCATGAATTGTGACCCGGACTTTTCGCTAAATCCTCAAGAAAAACTAAATCCAAGTTATATACCACCACTAGTTGTTGTCTAGGATGATGAGTATCTACATGTAGAAGATGAGATCTATAGAAAACAAAGAAACATTTTTGTGCATACATATCTATTAATAAACATATTTACAAATATTATTAGAACACTTTATTCTTAGGACAATGAAATCAATATTTTTCAGGTGTGAAAGTGTATTTTCTAGTTTGAAGTTGTTCAGTCGAGGGTTATTCGCGTTAATCCTATGAAAACTATTTTAAGTATAGCTACGACATTGGTAAGCAAAACCCTATAGTGCATGAAAGTCGCAGCTTTTGGTCAACAAATCTTTCACTCTATATCAGCTTAGAATAAAAGATGTCGCCCTGCTTTCAAAAAAAAGAATTGATATAGGGAATATAAAATGCGTATGATAGGCCAAGAGGAACAAAGAAATCTTTATATTTGTTTGTTTAAATCTAAGGATTCACAATAGATTAGTATTTAGACATGTATGGATCCAAGTTAAATACATTGATTTTTTTTGTACATAGTGGAAATTTTAGAAGAAAAGTACCATCAGGGGTGATTTTCCTATAGGTTAGTGTCTGTTAATGTGGGATTTAATTTACCTTAAAGACAAGATTGGAAAGTCCAAACATTTAAAATTTATGTGGGGAGCTTGTTCGTGATCCTGCGGTAATAGCACTTTTTACAAACGCCAAAGTAACTTTTGAAGAAATTTTGCCATTGGTAAATAAAGAAAAAGTATATATGCTTAAATATGTGGCAATATACTGTTGATTGGAGATCGATCTGCCTGATATTATTTCCAGTTGATCTCAAATTTTCAATTGCTAAAGCAGCAGAGCTCATACTCCTTCGTTTTCGTCCATGAAGTTTTGCCGAGGTGAGATAAACTGTTGCATCAGGTTTATGAGCAACTGCTTTCTGCGAAATTTAATTTACGGAGTGACTCTTGATTTTATTTCTACCTTAGCATTCGGTGGTAACCATTGGAGTATATTAAACATCTCATGATTTATTTTTCCCACCAAATTCAATTTGCCAGTTGTTTCCTTTCTAAATGCATTTGTACTCTCAGTGGCCATTGTATATTTATATCCGTGTGTTGAGCCTCTCAATTTCTTACAGGAGTCCCTATTTATCATAAGACTTTTATGTAGTTCGTATAGTAAGATAGATTGTTTCTGGTGCTCATCAATGTTCCATTTATGTACAAACTGATTTGCCTAAGCACATTGTCTAATACACAGGTACCATAGGATAACCCTTCGGCAAGAGTTGGCATTTCGTTGGAACATTTGATGCTTGTCATATGCAAGTTTATGAACGTTTAAGACAAATACACGAAATAGTATTCATTGGAAATAATATGAAAATTAACCTTTTCAGAGAGTGGATGTTCTGGATAGACTTGCTCATATTAACATAGTAGGTATTTCTTGGTATATTTTTTTTCTGTTCACTCTTCAAAGAGCATTTTAATGCATAAGTAGTTTTTGATCATCGGCAGTATTCTGATCGTTAGTAAATTTACTGAGATTTTCTCAAAGCATTCCATTTGTGAAAAACTGAGCTCTGTTGCAGTCAACATGTAGGGTTTCGCCATTTTTGAGATACAAAAGAAAATTGTTCACAAGTACTGCAATTATCGGTAGTAGATATGTTTATAAAAACTACCTCCCACTTGGAGTAGACGCTTTCTTTGGAGTTTAAGATCTTTTATTTTGTTTTTGAATGCTAGGGCACGTACTATTAAACGATGTTGATTTTTCTGTTGCTTAACTACTTCTTGCATTTAAACATAGCCTTCAGTTCAATTAAACAGAGTTCTGATATGATATTGATGAATTTATTGTCAACACCCAAATTTGAGTATTGCCTTAGTAAGTGTAGGTTTTGAATTGCATAGGGTGGTAAACTAATATCTGTTTTCATATATCTTTTGCAGTGTCATGATCATAGGCAGCGTAATAGTGCTGCCTATGTACAGATCAATGAGGGCACAATGTATTTTTTTTTACCAGGGTACTTTATATAGAAGGAGCTGTTGTAGAAACTACGAAACGGGCTCATTTGATTGGAAAATATAAGGGCTTGTGCCCTTTTAATTAGTCAAAAGTGATTGAAGAGTAGCATGCCCCCCCTCCTACACCCATTATTTCCCAAACACACCCAATCAAAACTTTGAGAATGTCATTTTATTCACCGTATTTGAATGGCCCTGAAATTATATCTTTGAGGATAAAAATATCCACAACCCTCAGGAAAAGGGTTGTAAGTTTTATCCTAGGGCCTGTTAGGTTTTTATAGAAAGGGTCTAGCTTCCTATTTAATAGTCAAAATTATCGGAGTGCAGCTACCCCCCCCCCACCCAAGCTGTACTTTATTTTCCCGAAATGTATCTTTAAGAAATTTTGAGATAGCTGTTGGTTCAAAAAATAGTCCAAAGATCATAAGAAGCTTAATTGGGCACTTCATATAGAAGTAGCTGTCGTAGAAATTTCAAAAAAGAATCATTTTATTGTAATTTCTTATTTCTACAGCCCTTTTTAATAGTCAAAAATGACTGGAAGGCAACCAACCCCTCCCCCGACGTCTATCATGTCCCATAATAATCCAATCAAAATTTTTAGATAGTCATTTTGTTCAGCGTAGTTAAAATGTCCGGTTGTTAGCCTTTTGGGCAATGGTTGTTAATTATGCCCAGGAAAATACAAAGAATTTATTGAAAGGATGGTCGCTTAAGCTTTTGAGGGGGTTCAATAGATTTGACAATGGAAGGTATAGTGCCCTTTTTAGTTGTCGAAATTGATTGAAGGGCAACCAGCCCCCTCCTCACCCATCATTTCCGCAAATACATCCAATTAGAATTTTGAGATAACCATTTTGTTAAATATATTTGAAAGGTTCAGTAATTATATCTTTGGGAATGATAACCCCTTCCCCACAGTCCTTAGGGCAAGGACTACGAGTTATACCAGCTGCGCACTGTTAAAATTTGAGGTTCTTATGGAAAGAGTGGTCGTATAAACTTTGGATGTGGCTACTTAAAGTGGAAATGAGAAGCAGTATTGTCCTTTTTAACAATTAAAAGTGATTGGAGGAAAACTAGCCTCACCCACGTCATCTTTTTTCTAAATGCATCCAATAGCTATTATGAGGAAGCCATTTTGTTCAAAGTAGTGTAAACATTATATAAAAAGGCTTTTGGGATTGAAACGGTCCCTCAGAAGCTGTGACAAGGATTGTAAGCAATGTCCTGAAATCATAAGAGTTTGAAGTGTCATATAAACTTTGGATGGGGCTTATTTGATCGGAAATCAGAAGTTATAGTAGCAGCAGTGAAAATGGTGATGAAGCTTTAAATGATTTGACGACACCTTGAATTTGGAACAAACGGAAGTTTTTTGATATGAACGTCAACCCACTACTCTCCTGTATACAAAGGGGCAGTGGGCACATCAGTGAGAGCTTCTGTTCAAAATGGTTTAAGTTTGACGCATGTTTATAAAAGTACAAGAGAAGTGGAGAGTATGAAACTCCCCTAGTGTACTCACCCAAGTGAGGGGACTTCAAAAAGTTTATTAAGGGTTCAGACACAATCAATCAAGTTATATTCTTCATTTGAATCACTGGATTTGTGACCATCACTATCAGAAAGCTAAAGCTTTTTTCGTCTTGCAAATTTTTCAAACAGATCTTTTGATTCTTGATGAAATACGAAGGCGTCACAGTAGCCAATACAAGTGTATTCTTCTTATAATTAGTGTTTTTTGTCACTTTTCAATAGCCATTCTTCTGAATACAATGGGAGGTGAAGAAGTTTAAAAAGCCCTAGAAACTAAACTTGGCAAAGATTTTTAAAAATAAATTTAAACGAGTCAATAAAGTGAATTTTTCATTCCACATATAAAAGAAAGTATCACAAAAATATCGCAGCTTTTTATCACAGTCATAGTCAAATAAAGCTTCCAATGGCCTAGCGACTGATTAAGACTTTTTGCTTTCTCATTTCACTGTATTTTAGGTTATACTGAAATCACTGCTGATTTAATTCGTGACTTGGATACAATTCTGAAAATATATAACGAATGTCCCTATTGATCTCTGTTGAAGCATTCACCTATGGAGCTTCATCATAGGAGAAATAGAGCAGACCTTTTTTTCGATCAGTACTCTGATGAAAAAGAAATAGGGCCAAAATTTATGTTCTCTGTGGAAGATATAGTTCAAATCAGTTTTAATAGTAATATTTTTTAGAAAAAGGTAATTACATGTGGCCCAATGAACTTTTTAAAGTATCGAAAATTTTGAAGACTGTATCGGTGAGCTCGAATCTGTGACACAGAGAGACGATGAGATTTTGGGAGAATTTTTTTTACTATGAATTGTACAAAGTTAAGGACAGGGGCACTTATAGAATTTAAAAAGTACTAAAACCTTTATCAAGGGGTAGATGAGAAACAGTTTTGGTTTGCTTGGCACTTCAATTTTGATTCTTCAATTGCTGCACAAAGATGTACAAAGCAATTTCAACTCCTTAAGATTTATCTTTGATATTTACGTCAAGTGTATTCAATCTCCTATATGATGGTTTTTAATAAAACAATGGGTTTTTAGAATAGTTCCCTCTCACCATTAAATTTAAATGTAAATATAAAGCTACTCCCGTCGACTGGATTCCCAGAAATATAGAGGGAGTTCTAAGAAAGGGAATCGTATATTATAATAAAGTAAGACCGTTTGATTGGTCATTCTTCAACTTGAAAAGTGTATTAAATTTTCACTTCAATAAATATTCCTTTGCCACCATACCTTATGAAGAATATAACAATGTCCAGGAATTCTGTCAAGTTATCAACAAAACGTGTTAAGTCGGAAAAAGGGTGCTTTCAATTTCAACTTCTACTTATCAGAGATGAATTTATATTACTAATCTGTTTGAGAGTGACAGTATTATATACTGTCACTAACGACAATAATGACAAAAATGATAGTGACCTAACGACAATGTACATGACGCTCTTTATTTTGAAAGTAATAATACTAAAGTTATATTAAAATAATCTTAGTAGAAAGAATCATGTGGTTTACATATGTGCCCAGCTTCATATGACTATGCACCCAGCTTCTGTGTGGACAGTTTCATATTTTGTTGCAGTTCGTTTGTCGAGCCCTCTTCGATTGGTAACACCAATGCTTTAGTTTTACAAGATTTAGATATAAAACTACAGAGAACATTGTTTACTTGACAATAAACCCAGAATAAAATACAAAAAGTGACTTTACACTCAGCCTCTTCTCAGAGAGCTGAAAATTTATTTACGCATCATTTGTGAAACCTTTCAGAATAGGTAATAGCAATATATCTCTAGTACGAGGTCTAGAGAGAAAAACTATTGAGAACAATATTCACTGCTACAATATAAAACATCTCTATTCTGTTCTTGTAAACACTACATGTTTGGAAATCTGTCAATTAAAACTAAAAGCTGAAGTCAGAAACCTTTTAACCTCAAGAAAGGGTCTGTGTGTCATTACTTACGACTTTCAACCCCTCCTAGTTGAACAGCAGTACAAGAATCCCATATGTCCCTCCTGTTACGCTTCCGTTTTGAGTCCGTACCATATAGGGCATATAGGCTCTAAGAGGCGTCCTGCTATGTCTGGGAATGGTCTTGGTAGTTTGTTTTCCTAGCCTGTTCCGTTCTGCACTATTTCTTGCCATGAAATATGTTTTACCAACTGTAACAAATGTTGCAGCTTCAGCACGACAGTACTACAGTACTAGGCTTGGGTAAAAATTTCAAGGAAATTCTTAATGAAAATATTGGATCTTCAGAATGAGTTGTTGGAAAAAACCTATATTATCACCAAAGTGGAAAGGATTTAAAATGGTGCCTGGTAGCATTTCACTCATAATTCTGCAAACCGGTGAGAAGACGTCATCGACGACGACTTTGATAAAAACTAGTACAAGAAGAAAAAGAAAAAAGGAAAATAGCTTTTAGATAAAAGAAAGATTTCTTCTCATAATATAACTTATCATTCCCGCAGAGATTCACATCCCTTCGTTTCTTCATTATTAAATCTATATACTGCTGAAAATTTTGATATCAGTGACAATCATGGCTATTATGAACACTTTCATCCTCAACAAACCCTGTTGCAAAATTCAAATTTGAATGAAGATTATTTCATTGGTTTACCTTTCCTGTTTATTGATTCAAATGCAGTGGTGGAGAAGAAATCCAAAAAACAAACTCCCACCGCTAGCAAGGGTTAATCCAATTAAAATTGTATTCTACACAATATGTATGCGTGCATTAATGGAAAATTGGTAAGCAATAGAAACACTTTAGCAAACTATGCAAGGTACATATACTTTATGTTTATGGCTCTAAAGTTATACAAGTAATTTAAAGGTAAAGCGAAAGGCTATGAATATAAAACATATGCGAGTACTGATGTTCAGCTAACCGATTCAGTGACCAAAGAATACTATTTTGCTAAACATTAAATCATAAAAAATGATAAATATATCTTAATATATTCCAATGGTTGCTTCCCAAAGTTAAGATTGATTAAAAAATTAACATTTTCCCCAAGTAGTTTTATTGTGAGAAAAATAAATGCTGCAGCACCTAACGCCACAGTCACTTTCACCTCACCTGCTGGTGAATTCTCCTGGTCCAAAACCAACAATTTATCAGTTCTGTTACTTTAGCAGTGAAAACATTGAGAGTATACGGTAGCAATATCAAATGTCTTGTCCTCAATACAATCACCAATCAACGTGACATTGCGACCGCTTACTATAGCTACACTGATTCATAATTTGTTAATGGAGAATTCCCCCAAAATTTATCTTGCGTTTGTGAAGAGTTCTAGCACCGTTGGATCCTAGACCAACTCCGCCAATATTGTCAAATGTATCGAATGTTGTGTGCAAGGTGAAGGGATTTCCAATGTACAATCTATTCTTTGATACATGCTACAGAGTCCTCTACAGATTGAAGATGCAACTCCCAGAACATGATTCAATACTGTTTTATAATAGATTAACTAATTCAATGTTTTTCAAGACTCATGGTTTTATTTCTAAAAACTTTTTGGTTTGTTTGTTATTCAAAACATGAGTATTGTATGAGGGGGCACTGTACGTTTAGACCGAATATTTTCCAATGCTTTGGTCGAAAGTATTAAATTAGTCTTACTAAGTCAATCTTAAAAATATTGGAAAAAAAACTAACGGTAGTGTTCTACTTAACTTTGACACATTATTACCAAAAAAAAATTAATAAATTTAAAATGGATCCATATGTGTCCAAATACAAAACTTTTTAGGTATCCTTATATTTTCTCAAAGAATTTCAAACTGCCAAGGACACCATTACCATCAATATTAGTAGCATTTCCAATATGAGAAATTGTCAATGGCTATATATCTTTCAAACACTTAAAATCTGTGATATGACTTAATCATATCGGCCCCTCCTACACATGCTAAACACTCTCCATGTCAAGACCATTATTAAAAGCAAATGAAGCTGTGTTTTTCATATCCGGAATAAACCAAAATTTGTCAAGCAAAAGCTGCAGATTCAACGCACTATTGCATTTTGTTCTTTTGTGTTGAGGCTCTTCTTGCAAAGGATTTCTCGAACTTTGAGCAGACAAGTTTTTCCTGAATAAATACCAAATGCAAACTTTGCACTCTTGTTTGAAAAATATTGATTTCATTGCACTAAGAAGAAAGATTATTAATAACACTTGTAAATTTTGTAATGTTTTCCGTAAAAATTTTATAGATTTCTTTTTCTAATTTTGAATGCTCATCCTTAACAACATCCAGTGGTGATAGATCATATGGATCAAGGCCATACCCAGAGGGGGGTTATGGGGGCTTGAACTCCCCCCCCCCCTAAAAAATGTTTGTTTGACACGTAGAAACGTAACAAAGATAGATATAAACAAATTTTGTATAAGTTTTTGATTTTTTTTGTAAACCCCCCTCCCTGAAAAAAAAATCTTTGAGTAAAACCCCCTCCAAAAGAAAATCCTGGGTACTGCCAGTTGGGTTGGCATTCCCTATACTACTACTACTACTGACAACTCATCGCAGCACCAAGCCGCCTGAGGCCAACACAGCTACGCACGCTCCTCCTCCACCCCAATCTATTCAAAGCCTCCCTTTTTACACCTGCCCACAAAGTTCCCATTTCCTTTAAATCTTTCTTTATGACGTCCTCCCACCCCAGACGGGGACAACCTGCTTTCCGTTTAGCCCTAGATGGTTGGCCGAAAAGAACAATCTTCGGCAATCTGTCATCCTTCATCCGCACAACATGCCCTAACCACCTCAACCTTTCTTTCATTATAGACCTACAAAGCGGTATTGAACCACATTTTTCGTATAGCCTATTGTTTGAAATACGGTCAGTCAGCCGGGTACCCAGAACAATCCTTAAGCAATTTCTCTGGAAAACATCTAGCAAATCTTCATCCGCTTTTCGGAGCGTCCATGCTTCAGAGCCATATTTGACCACTGTCATCACTGTAGCTTCTAAGATTCTAATCTTGGTTTGCAGACTTATCTTCCTATTCTTCCAGACTTTTTTTAACTGTGAAAAAACACCTTGAGCCTTGGCTATTCTATTTTTTAACATCTTCACTGCTCCCACCATCTTTACTAATAATACTACCAAGGTAAGTGAATTCCCTATAATACATTAATGTATTATAAGTAATGATGGCATTCCCTATAATACAGATTAATTTCATTCCTATTGTGTGTTTTTATAGTCAATTAGACTTTTTTATTCCATATTATGAAACTCGTGTGTTCCTTTTTTGCTTTTTTGATGTAATATTATACAGTAAATTTTCAATTGAATGATTGGTCGCTGTAACAACCAAATAAAAATCTATAGATCTACATTCACAATGCCCATTGTCTTATCAGCAATGAAATAGGGACCATACTCTCATATTGTGCCGACAGTTAAAAGCTAGACCTGATTCTTCCTTCCATAACAATTTAAAGCCATGATGTTTCCAGTCAGTTGGAAATAAACCAAAATTCCGGGTTATTTTTTTAAATTATACCCAGATTGGTAGTTTCCCGATGCTCACACTTGTCATATGAACCATTGGGACATAAGTATCTTTTAGTATGAAAGTCAAAACTTCCTCAACACAGGAATTACAATTCTTAATTTGAACTGTATATCCTCTATGTGTCTCAAACGGATTGCATAATCAACATTTCTCATCGTATCTTTCTGCAAAAGTGTAGTTCTCGCAAGACCGACTGCTCAATGTATACAATCATAAAGGACAGATGTGGAAGACTTTTTTCTCTATTGACTCTTAAAGTGCTGTCTAAAAACTTACCATCGCCCCAATACAAAAATATTTACTTTGTATATTTTTTAAAGCAATCACCGATTGGCATACAGAAATATGGGGAGTTTTAAATGACTTATAACCAAGCAAAATATCTATCCAGAAAAATCTTTCATTATTTGAAAATATCTCTATTCAAAATGCAATAAAAGAATTGAAAATATATCAATCTTTTTCACTGGATACTCCAACTAATTGCTTTTGATGTTCTTTAAGATTGCATTCAAACCTTCCTGTTGTTTAGATTTCTGAATTATGTTTACCTTTGCCGCAAAACACAACTTTTCAAATGCATTGAATGTTCATATCTACCAAGTATTTCATTCCATTCAAAAGCTAGTTGGGAACTTTTTGCAATTACTACTGATAAGTTGGGGAATCTTGTCTTCATATCGTTACTTTCCACTCCAATAACTCCAAATTGCGCAAAATTACTCATTTCAAGAATGTGCTTAAAAAAGAGTTGAAAAACTGTAATTGTATGACTACTAATCTTAACAATGCTCCTCAACTGTGAAAAACTACACGCAATTTTTCTTGCTTATGTCCATGGGTGAAGAACAAGTTCTTGCACACAAGTTTCAATGGTTGTATTAACGTCAAGCATGAGGGCCTAATCAGAAAGAACTGGCTTATGATTTCGAAAAGGTCTATCTGGGCTTGAAGAAATTAAATAGAAGGAGAATAAGTAAGACAGGAATGTATTTGAATATACTATAAGAAAAAGGGCAATATATGGCTATAGCCTGACTCTATTCAAACTATAACTAGGCTAATATCAGCGAAAATGACGTTGAAGTGTTTCTTTTGTGAATAAAATAAATAATGTTGATGGCTTTCTCCTGAATTCTGTTGTGATATCCCTCTAATCAATCTGGTAATCAATGTTTTTCCCACCTACATAGGAAAAATACATAGCCCTTAAAACGAAATATATTACTAATAAAACTCTGCCACAAAATAACTACTTGCTTGTGATGGATCTTCTCTAGTGAAATACGAATAACCTAAGTGAAAGATGCTGGATGACCAAACATATCGGATATTGACTTTCGTTACTACCATCAAAAATTTTGTTAGCCTTCAATTCATGGGACCGCATTGTTTTCTCATACACAAATGTGTTTATGTACATTAATTTTAATTTAATACTATCAAATTTTATTGGTTTCTAATTGTGTTTACATAATTAGAGCCACTGTAATGAAGCACAGGTATGCTCTAAGACAATGAAATTACCATAAGAAAGATTTTGTCTAATCAATGATAGTCTTTAAATTGAATGACAATATAAATGTTAATCAAGCACTAATCTTCCCTGTAGATATTGACTTAGATGTAAAACTTACAGTCTTTGATCCAAGGGTTATAGATGGTCAGGTCCTCCCTAAGGATAAAAAAATTAAACCTTTCAATTATACTGAACAACATGGCTATTTTTTTTAAAATACCATAAAAATGAATAAAAATCATAATATTTTGGAGGTTTGGCAGCAGGAAGGGACATGTGGACAGGAAGGGAGAGAGCTCTTTAGTTCTTAATTATTTTAGCTCCTAAAAAAGGCCCTTGAACTCTCAATTTCCAATGGAATGTGAGGCCTCAAAAGTTTCAAATCCAACTCGTTCCATTCAATAGGGCTGGGTGAAAAAAATAGTAACTGAAGCCTATTTTACTCTTTACTTACGCTATGCTATTGCGCTGGGTACGATCAAAAGTAAAAAACTTTAAAAGAAGCGAATAATATATTCGAAAAAGGGCAAAAAGGCGTATCCAGTGATGTAGTTATCTTATATTAAGCTAGACAGTGGTAAGAACTCAAATTTTATGAATAGTGACCATACAGCTCCTGTTGGACAACAATTTATAGTCATTAGTTGGTCACTTCTATGGTACAAAAACAAACTACCGATATATTTAAAGGACAATGAATAGCCTTATCTTTTAATGCCTCCAAAAGATTAAATTTCGAAATTTATGTAAAACGAATTTCAATCATTTTGTATTTTTACTCTAATCAAGATTTTATTCAATTACTCTTTTCCTTTTTTTTCTCTCTCTCTCTTAATTTCTTTCTTTTTTTAATCTTAAAATCTCATTAGAATATTTCAGTTTTGTCTCGTCTCCCACACTTTAATGATAAGAAATAGTGTTGTTTCTGCTTTATGTTAATAATTTTTCTTTAACTTCCATTTTCTGTCTAAAAAGGTTAGTTCTTACTGAAATGTCATTGCCATAGTTTTTTTAACAAAATAATGTCTATACGTCAAAATCTTTGAAGGAGAGCAATTCTGTTTCAAGGAAAAATTTTCAATTCACAAGTTACTCTGATATAATAACTTTCAAATGTATAAGCACTTACGGGAAAGTCTTGAGGGAAATCTCCCACTGGTGTTCCTGGATTTAAAAGCCTATAGTTTCTTAACGCCGTTCTGTAAAGAGAATTCTGGTTATAAGCTAATCCTATTATTTTCCTTGACCTAATTTCTTCAAATAGTTTAACAATCCTGATGGAAGGAGACCTAAATGCGACGTCAAGGTCTCTCATATAATCTCCTGGTCTCTCATATAAGTTGTTTGATCCGCTGATATTCCTTGACATTATATAACATCTTGAAACCTCTCTGATAACTGGTTCAGTGACTTGAATTCATAGGATATCTGAAAGGTATGATTTGCCATCAAAATTTAGTACTA
>JAQQPU010020021.1:0-15873 GCA_029168905.1 Artemia sp. Kazakhstan ARC1039
AATAAAGTTGTGAGAAAGTCAAACTTTAGCGTAAAAAGCGAGGCGTTAAGGAGGGCACAGCCCCTTTCATATACGGAATAATTTCTGTTCGTTTTAAGGTTTAACATCGTTCCTTACTTTCAGTTAAAAAAACTTGTTTTTTTTATTTAATTTTTGAACGTTTTTGAATTAATGTAGGTTTTGATTTTGGATCACCGTACATGAATAATAAAAAAAAATTTGCATATTAATTTTACTTTTTTTTATTAAATGGCTTTTTCAAAACTTGATTTTATTTACGAACGTTTTGATTAGTAATAAATATATGTAACTTACGAATTAACTTACGTAACGAACTTCTGTATTCATTGATTTTTAATACGTATATTAGGGGGTTTGCCCCCTAGTCAATACCTTGCTCTTTAAGCTAAAGTTCAAATTTTGTTCAAATTCTTTAAAAATGACTCCTTAATCTCAAAGGCCGTTAATTAGAATAAATAGCTCTTATGAAAGTACTAAAATTCTTTGCCTTGAAGAGCGAGGTATTGACTAGGGGTTGAACCCAATCATATACATAATATTTTCTGTCTGTTTTAAGTATTGATGGTGCTCCTTATTTTCAGTTGAAAAACTTGTTTTTTTTAAATATAATTTCTGATCTTTTTCTTTAATAATGCTTGGAAATAGGGCGCCCCCCACATAGCAATGTCCCTTCCCCAATGAAAACTTACTGCATGGAAAGATCCTCCCATATAACCCCCGACCCCCCCCCTTCCCACCTACCAGAAAGAATCCCCCTGAAAACGTCTGTGTACTTACCAATAACCAATACTATATGTTAACATTTGGTAAATTTCATAACTTTCAGCCCTCTCCCCAGGGATTCCGGGGGATTAAGTCATCCTAAAAGACATAGTTATCATATTTTTGACCATGCTGAACAAAATGGCTATCTCAAAATTTTGATCAGGTGACTTTGGGAAAAAAAGAGCTTTCCTTCTAGAAGAGTTTCGGCTGCTTCTACATCAATATTTGTGTACATTGATACAATGTCGAAGCTTGAAAGCAAAGAATTCGAAGAAATTTCTACTTTTTTCAGTTTTTCAACCAAATTCGAAGAATTCTTAATATACGAAATTTGTGTAGACAAAAGTGGTTTACAGATTGACACTAACCATTTGCTCAAAACACTTGTTGGTGACCTTGTACTTGACACAATTGGTCGTAATGGTAGGTTAGGCTTATGATAAAGTCCCCGTGGAAGACATTATCTCTTCAATAGAAACATCTTTGCATAAAAACGCAAATATAATAAAAGATGTTAGCTTAGTAAGAGCTTCTACCGTAAAAACCCTGTCTAATTTTGTATTGAAACCGAATTTTCCTAGTACGACCATCAAAGACATAAGAATTCTTAAAAACTTGAAAAAGGATAGTTCAATTACCATTACAAAAGCAGATAAGAGTAACACTTTAGTTGTGATGAATACTGAGGACTACGAATCAAAATTAAGAAGTTTACTAGAGGATGAAAAAACATACAAGAAGCTATCGTATAATCCAACGGACTCTTTTACAAATAAGTTTAAGAAAGAATTGAAGTGCTTAAAGGATGAAGGAAAAATTACACCTCAACTCTATTACAAATGCCTGCCACGCAGTTCCTTGTGCCCTAAATTATATGGACTTCCCAAAATTCATAAGCCTAACCTACCATTACGACCAATTGTGTCAAGTACAAGGTCACCAACAAGTGTTTTGAGCAAATGGTTACTGTCAATCTGTAAACCACTTTTGTCTACACAAATTTCGTATATTAAGAATTCTTCGAATTTGGTTGAAAAACTGAAAAAAGTAGAAATTTCTTCGAATTCTTTGCTTTCAAGCTTCGACATTGTATCAATGTACACAAATATTGATGTAGAAGCAGCCGAAACTCTTCTAGAAGGAAAGCTCTTAAGAAATTTGGATTTGATTAGTGGCAAAACAGATTTGGAAGTTTCTGTAATTATGAATTTAGTAAGGTTGTGCAATAAGTTCTCTTATTTTTTTCAATTTAGAGGGGAGTATTTCGAACAAATAAATGGTTTACCTATGGGGGCCCCTTTATCCCCTTTATTAGCTAATATTTTTGTGGAGAATATTGAAACAATTGCGTTAGATTCATATTTTTTAAAACATATTTTCTGGGGCCGGTATATGGATGACATTATTTCAGTATGGGATTATGGGGAGGAGGAATTAAAAGGATTTTTGGAACATCTTAATTGTTTGGGAGGGGATTTAAAGTTTACCGTTGAATTGGAAGAGAATGGGAAACTTCCTTTCCTTGATGTTCTTCTTTTGAAAAATCAAAATAGTCTGGATTTTAAAATTTACAGAAAACCGACAAATAACAATAGATTTTTGTCTTATAGTTCCGGTCACGCTCGCCAAGTAAAAATTGGTTTGATCATTTCTTTAACTGATCGGATCTTTAATATTTGCTCGCCAAAATTTGTTGAGGAGGAGTTGTCTTTTCTAAGGAAAATACTAATAAGTAACATGTATCCAGAATGGTTAATTAACCAGACTTTTTCAAAAAGAAGAAAAAGGTTTCTAGAGATTTCTAAGGAAGTCTTGGAGACAACTCGGGAGAAGGATGTTTTTTGTTCCTTACCATATGTACCCGGGCTAAGTGAAAAACTTAAAAGAATTTTACAAAGCAATGGTCTAAGGGTAGCTTTAAAGAGTAATAATACTTTGGGTAGTTTTCTAAATTCTGGGAAGGATCAAACTTCATTGGGGCAACAAAGTGGGGTTTATCAGATCCCATGTACTTGTGGAAGCTCATATGTGGGACGTACTAACCAGAGTTTGGAAATGAGATTATTACAACACAAAGATTCTATTTCTTCGGCTTTAAAGCAAGTTTCTAAGTCTGAAGATTTCACTTCAGCCCTTTCAGAACATATTTTTAATTTTCCAGACCATTTTATTTTGTTCGAGAATGTCTCTTTGATTTCTAGGGATCGGGGTTTAAAGCAAAATTTTCGTGAAATTCTTGAAATAAAGAAAATCTTATTCAAGAATATTGCTTTGAATCGTGATACAGGTGAATATGGGCTGGACTCTATCTATGATAATTTATTAAAATCTGAGAGAGTAAAGTTCAATTCACCCAATGTAGTTGACCTTTGTCCAAATGTTGTATCATTGAACGCTAATGAACCGAATCCAAGAAGGTCAAAGAGAATAGCTTCCGCCTTTGCTTTGAAAAGAATAAGAGATTCAAACAATATGTAGTGTTATTTGATTTAGTATATAAACTTTTGATTTAAATTGTTTTATTTTAGTTTTACTACTGATGACGGTCACTGTATATGTGACCGAAATATCTGGTATTTTTGTGAATTTCTATTTCACTGTCTATTAAAAGGATTTTATCCCTATTTGAACTTTTATTTATTCTTCTGGCCAAAAATGCAAAATTCCACATTTTTGTAGATAGGTGCTTGAAACCTCTACAGTAGGGTTTCTGATACGCTGAATATGATGTTGTGATTTTTATTAAGCTTCTATAGCTTTTAGGGGGTCTTTCTCCCTTTTTTCAAAAATCAGCCAAATTTTCTCAGACGCTTAACTATTGATGGGTAAAACTAAACTTGATGAAACTTATATACTTGAAATCAGAATTAAAATTTGATTCTTTTGATGTATCTATTGGTATCAAAAATCCGTTTTTTAGAGTTTCGGTTATAATTGAGCCGGGTCACTCCTTACTTACAGTTCGTTACCACGAACTGTTTGATATATTTTTTGGGTTAAGAGATTTGGGTTAAGAGAATAAGAGATTTGCGTCTCATATGCCATCTTCTATTCAAAGTACAAACTCCATAACCCGTAATTAGCAGACCCATATATACGATCGATATGTCTTTGTATCCTTGGCAAAAAAGCCAAAACAAGAGACATTCAAGTTTTGTGATAAAAACCAGTTTTTTGACATGATGCCTATACATGCCACATTTCGATAGAGTCGTTTTTGGTTTAGAATCGGCATATCATCACCTTCGTATTAGCTTAAGAAACAAAACAAGTCTTGTGACGTCAGCTCTTAAACATGCCCCTTTTCGACAAGAATTCATTTTTGTTTCTATGCGGCCATGCCACACAAAAACCTGTTTCAAACATGCCACAAAGCGGCTGATCCTGTTTTCGACCGACCCAAGATTTGGCAAGGGTTTTAATTTTCGTGATTTAGGTACCTGGTAACTTTAATTTTTAGTTTGGTGCCTGAGGCCTAAGAGCAAAGATAATTTCTCAAACCTAAGGTCTAAGAGCAGTGGCGTGAATACAGAAGAATCCTGGTGGAGGGAGGGGCAAAATTCCAAAAGTTTCGCTACCACGCGGTGGAAAATTATGCACATTTTCAATCTAAAAGTTTATTTTTTCTAATATTTGTAAAATAGATACAGTGGCAGATAAAGGATTCCAGGAAGGGGGAGGGACTTGGTTACGATACAAAATTATAATCTTGTCTAAAATACTTATAGTTGTAGTGAAAGGTGTCACTACCCCTTTTCCTTCGGGAAGAGGGCGAGTGAACGATTTGAAAACAGTATTTTGCTGCTGCGAAGGCACAGAAACTGTAGAAACTGTAGAAGGCGCGGAATCCTGCCCCGCTGTAATTTTCGTAACTGCCTGGGAGAAGAAAGAGAATGTCCTACATATTGATAGGAATCCTATCCCAATGTGTGTTTGGCAACATAACAGGCAGCTAACTGCAGTAATCTATTCATTCTCTTCTTGAAGATGGCAATTAGCTGAAAATACTCGAACTAAGATAAGTAACTATCTGCTTTGTCACTGGTGTGATTGAGCTTCAAAGCAATGCTACAGTTCACCTCTTTCTGAATTCTGTCTAACACTCAGAAACTGTGCTTCTGAAGTTTAAATGCAGTTGTGCATAATTACTGGATAGTTAAGGCTGTTGAAAGATAATGGTAATTAGATAATAGTTACCAAACAAAAGCCTATTTTCAGAAACCTGATGTATCCTATAATTCAGAAGACTAAAATTATTTGTCTTGTTCACCATACACTTACCTCCAGATGCTTGTGAAAGTTAGTAGTGACCTGAAAAGATCCTTTGATAGTCTTGTTTGGGCAATTCTTACATGCCGCCAAGATCAAACCTTGCTCATGATCCAAATTGATGATCTTAAAAAACTTCCCATCAAAAATCAAGGAAATCTTTTGACCTTTCAGATCATCCATTCCCAATTTTGCCTTGTGACTATTGATCCTGCGAAGTAAAAAAAAAGTTCATTATTAGAAAAATTTATTATACTTACTTGTAAATTTAGTTATATATATTTGCTACTACTGACTGACTTTGAGGATCATTTTATTAAATTTTTATTTAAAGGTGGAGCAGGGCCACCCAAGCTGGGTTGAGGCTCAGCCCTTAAAGGCCTATTGCCTTTGCACCTCAAGAACTACAAACTTCAGAGTCCAATAGATATATCAAGGGGAGCTTCTCTGCAGATCGTCAGTAGCTGTCAACAAAGAATGCTAATCGGACGAGGCTCAGATGCTGTCCAATAGAAGCAGGATATAAACAAAGCACTTCCAACTGTATATCCTGGTTCTATTGGTAGTGCCTCTGCACACTTCTACACCCTACTCTACAGGAGGAACAAATCTGAACCTTTACCAGTTTTAGCATATTTTGATTACCAGATTTATTATTGATATGCTGACATGGCCAATAAATCATTCTGATCGGTCATACGTAAGTGGATATAGAACTGCCAATTTGCCAAGGTCGATTTTCTTTATTCGCCTTATTACACCACTCGTCTTACTGCAAGAACGTGAGATGGCTTACCCAATTCCAATTATAAGGATGACAATTCCAATTTCCAATTTTAAATATTGTTTGAAGTATTTCATATTTGGAAAACATTTTTACACATTCCGTAGGCCAGTGACTTCATCAGGAAGGGTTGCCACCAGCTCAAAAATAAAATCCCGATTTCTCTTCAAAAAAAAATCCCGGAATTTCAAAAAAGAATCCCGTAACACAGTTTTTAGGTTATACAACATAGGCTTGCACAGTGATGACGTAAAAATCAAGGCGCGTAACACGTAGTATGGTTTAACGTAGTTTCTAGTTGTAACTAACAACTGATTGTCAATATTCCTAGTATTATTTCGACGTGAAAACGTTCTAGTGGATCCAGACTATCCAGACTCTCCGTGCTCTGGAAAAATGGGACGGAAATTTAGAAAAAGGAATATTCGTCCTGACTAGGTGGTTTTTTTGAAAACTTGGTGGTTTTTCAAAAAATATCTGTAAAAATTTATCAGCCATCCTCATCAAATCTGTTTTTCTGAGCCAAAACCTATAGAAAACAAATTTAGAACCTCAATTAGACAATTTACCTTTTTCCAATTCAAAACCATCTTAGACAACTATTTTTATTTATCACCTATCATCTCAATTCTCTCCTTCTTCTTGCGTTTTTTCCAGAAAAGCTGTTCACACTACCACTTCCGTCCCATTTTTCCATTTTCTGAACTTCTGATTCTTCCTGCCAAGAAAACGGAAAAATGTGACGGAAGACTTGTCTACATTCCTAGATTTCCGTCCCATTTTTCCAGAAAATAGATAGTCTGGACGAGCTAATATTCAATATGGCTTGGCAAGTGGTAAAAGTTGCCTTTTATCACGTCTTCACACGTTCTTTTCCCTTTTACCGTACCTGCTTTTCTGTTTAGCAGAAGTCTCGCCAATCAAGAAGTGGACAGCGGAACTATCATTCTTCTTACAAAAGCATCCTCTGGATATCTCAAGGCCCGACTTCACTACCCAGAAAACCTAGATTCCGAACGTACTAAAATCTGATAAAAATCCAAACGATATCATTCAAACATTCAGTCCACGGATTCTTCAGTGTATAAAAAAAAGTAATCAGCTGCGTTCACACGAAAGAAGCGGGAAGAAAGACAGACCCCATTTTCCCGAATCTGGGTACTTAGAATCCAACTTTCTTGGTATTAAGCCCAGTTATGGGTACTTGAAGATAAAACTGTAAAGCAACATTCAGAAAAACTGTTACTACCGAGTTATTAGTAAAAAGTACAAAGTAAAGCAACCAACTAAAAAAAATAACTAGTCTATCAGATATTTATTGGTACGGTTCAGTAATCATTTCGGTAATTACAGCTCAAATGACAACCCTAATAAACTAGACAAATTAGCTTCATGTAAATCAAACTAAGCTCGGTTAGCACAAGTAAAAACACTAAGTCTTCTCAAAGAACGTAATCAAGATAAATATTTTCAATTTTTCTTCGTTTATCTGGATACTCATCTGGGATTTTCAAAGTCTGGAACTTAAATGCCGACCGGAATACTATGGGCATGAAAGTGTCTAAAAATTTTACAATAATCTGGGTAATACGCTGATAGCGATCTTTTGAACCAATTGATGTACGTTCTTTAAACATCACAAAAGTGCCACTACTTATATTGAACCTAAACTATTGAAACTTCCTACAACCTAAGAAAATCACAGAATGGTGGCAGATCATTTAGTCATGACTTTATAAAACTAATTTTTGGCGAAGATTCACCTGTAAAACACCGAACTAAAAAGACACTGTAACCGAGCTCTACTGAGCATAACTAGTTTTCTGATGGTATTTAACGCTTCCGCTGCTCTAGATTTCGTAATTCATTCGATATTCTTAAAATGATGTCAAGAACTCAAGCGAAAGTTTTTGTTTGGATTTGCCGCTCGTCGTTACATTGGAGTCGAATTTTAAGAAGTCAAATCCCGAGCCAAAAAATCGTTGCCCCAGTGTAATAACGCAAATCTAGAGGGAACAAAGAAAAAACCGAGTGCATTCGTGATACCGTACAGGAAAAATAGTAGAGTATCAGCCAAAATTGTTGAAAATCTCTTTTTAATAAAAAATCCCGGTTTTCTTAAAAAAAATCCCGAAAATTCCGGACATAAAAAAATCCCGGAAAACCAGGATTAATCACGGACGGTGGTAACCTTGTCTTCTGGAAATATCAGCATTGATTTACATTCAAATTCGCCACGTCAAAAATAGCCGCTTCGCAATTCTACATAAAAATCCTGTTCTTCATTTGTAATAGGTACAACATTTTGAATTTTTTTCTAATTTCTAGACGACTTCAGAGAAGTTCAAGACAAAATTGTACTTGGTACTTAAGTACCGATAATTACACGAAAAATATATTTAAGTATGTATTTAAAGTACTCTTCAAAAGTTATCTTTAAGTATGTATTTATGTAATTGGAACTGTACCTAAGTACGTACTTAAGTACATGTGTTTGAGTACCAACCCAACGCTGTGTGGTTATTATTTCCGTAGCTACTTTGTCCTCCAGTCGAATGACAATACTCTTTACCTATAATGGCACCACTGTTTTCGGCAAGCACCCGTGCTTTTGGTCACTGTATAGAATGCATTCCATTTCCTAAGGGAAACTACCTTGAAGTTTTTCTAAAGACATAGGCCAAAGTCAAAACCTACGCCTTTTCTACCGCTTTCCAGAAGAAAAGGATCAAATTTAAAATTAAAATATTTTTCTGAAGACTTGCTGACTATCTGTCTATTACTTGGACTATCTGTCTTGGCTTTTCTCTGTCTACAATTAGCCATGTCTTGATGCAACCTACTTCAAAATACTTGATAACTTCAATTCAAACATTTGCCTCTCAATAACTTGGACTATCTGTCTTGGCTTTCCTCTGTCTACAATTAACCATGTCTTAATGCAACCTATGTAACCTACTGCAAAATACTTGATAACTTTTCAAAATCAAGATAACAATTAAAATCATATATAATGTTATCATATATGATAACAATTCAAAATCAAGATATAAATGATTTTATATCTTCTTGTTCGAAACAGAGCCGATAAATAGGAAGAAGAAGAGGAAAACCAAACTGCTATTCTTTTTAAAGGGACCACTCATTTTAAAGGGGCCGTTCTGGTATTTCTTAACTGATGTGTTAAGATCCATTTCAATATAGGCAAGTAGCAGCCACCTGTAATAGCTCAAAACACCTCATATAAACAGAAAAAAGGAAAGGGGCTAAGTAGTCTCAACTGAAAAGCCCATTTCTTGCCTAACAAAAGAGAAAAGAAGGTTTGTAAAAGACACTTTCAGATTGCTTTTTATTGTTTTTTTTTGTGTTTTTGATGGTTCATTCCCAGTCCTCCCTCTGATCCTATTACATTACCCTAGGCTCTATACCAGGATGAAGTTATCTCCTGGCTCCCATCTCCAGGTTTATCTCCCTGAACTAAAATTGCTTACCCTATAGCTCTGAAAATAAAAATTATCCTTAAAAAAAATCTGCTGACACTTACAGCTCTCAACTGATACAAAGTTTTTGAATTTTTTAGCTGTTTTTGATATTTTACTTAAAAGTACAAATATAAACATGAACTTAAAATTAATGACTGAAATATTTTTTTCACAGAATTTTTCATTTTATTTGGAATTACTTTGTCAGAAGCTTTCAAATGAGGTGTTACATAACTATATTCAAAAAAAATATTATTTTGACTGTTAGGCCTATTGAGGTGGAAAAAAGCTGGTCAATATATACCAAATCATATTATTGAGTTTCAAATAAAGTGAATAAACCATTTGATGCCTTTTTTTATGCTGATTACAAATATAATAAGCATTTCTATCAGAAATGAAATTCAGCCCCCCCCCTCTATATAGGCTATACCTAACCCAACCTAACCTAACCCTGAATTGGCATATATAGGGGGGGGCTGAAATTCATTTCCGATAGAAATGCTTATCATATTTGTAATCAGCATAAAAAAGGCATTGAATGGTGTATTCACTTTAGTCCGAACTCAATAATATGATTTGGTATATATTGACCAAAAAGCTATCTTTCTTCTAAACAGGTTTCAAAGGTTATTTTCTACATCAAACCTAAAACAGGCCTGCAAATCATCTTTTGCCTCCCATCTCCCCTTTCCTCCCAAACCCTCCTTGTCAAAACAAGAAAAATGAAAATTTGTAAAGAGATTTGTTATAGTAAGATATATCATAAATAGAGAAGTTTTCATTGCCTAGGAATGTCCTAGCTCCATAAACCCCCTTACCCCTGAATATAAGTACCTCCCAAAGAAAAACATGGCAAATTTAAATTTGTTTCAAAAACTATTGGATAAGACTTGGATATTTAAAATCTTTCAAATGAGGTGTTGTATTACTATATTCAATTATATTTTATTTCACCTGTTATGGATATAGTCTAGAGGTAGGCTAAATGAGGTCTTTCATTTTTTGTCAAAGCTTATCAAACAGCACATCATTTGGAAGCTATCCTTCTTCTGGACATGTTTCTAGCATTGTTTTCTACAATAAACCTAAAAGGACCACACAAATCCTCTTTTGCCTCCCATCTCCCCTTTCCTCTCAAACCCTCCATGTCAAAACAAGAAAAATGAAAGTTTGTAAAAAGATTTGTTATAGTAACATACATCTTAAATGGAGAAGTTTTCCTTGCCTAGGAATGTCCTAGCTCCATAAACCCCCCTACCCCTGAATATAAGTACCTCCCAAAGAAAAACATGGCAAATTCAAATTTGGTTCAAAAACTATTGCATAAGACTTAGATATTTAAAATCTTTATGTCAGGAGCTTTCAAATGAGGTGTCACATGACTATATTCCTTTATATTTAATTTTTTATTGTTATGGAGGTAGTCTAGAGGTAGACTAAATGAGGTTTTTTGCTTTTTGTCAAAGCTTATCAAACAGCACATCATTTGAAAAGTATTCTTCTTCTGAACATGTTTCTAGCGTTGTTTTCTACATCAAATCTAAAAGGGCCAGACAAATCCTCTTTTGCCCCCATCTCCCCTTTCCTCTCAAACCCTCTATGTCAAAACAAGAAAAATGAAAATTTGTAAAGAGATTTGTTATAGTGAGATATATCTTAAATGGAGTTTTTATTACCTAGGATTGTCCTAGCTCCATAAACCCCCTACTCCTGAATATAAGTACCTCCCAAAGAAAAACATGGCAAATTTAAATTTGGTTCAAAAACTATTGCATAAGACTTAGATATTTTAAATTTTTATGTCAGGAGCTTGCAAATGAGGGGTCGGATGACTATATTCAATTATATTTTGTTTTTACTGTTTTGGAGGTAGTCTAGAGGTAGGCCAAATGAGGTCTTTCATTTTTTGACAAAGCTTATCAAACAGCACAGCATTTGAAAGCTATCCTTCTTCTGAACATGTTTCTAGTGTCAGTTTCCACATCAAACTTAAAAGGGCCACTCAAATCCTCATTTGCCTCCCCTCTCCCCTTTCAGCTCAAACCCTCCATGTTAAAACAAGAAAAAATGAGAATTCATAAAAAGATCTGTTACAGTAAGATATATCTTAAATGGAGAAGTTTTCCTTGCATAGGAATGTCCTAGCTATATAAACCCTCCTACCTCTGAATGTAAGTACCTCCCAAAGTAAAACATGGCAAATTCAAATTTGGTTCAAAAACTATTGGATAAAACTTGGACATTTAAAATTTTTATGTCAGGAGCTTTCAAATGAGGTGTCGCATGACTATATTCAATTATATTTTGTTTTTACTGTTATGGAGGTAGTCTAGAGGTAGCCCAAATGAGGTCTTTCATTTTTGTCAAAGCTTATCAAACTTCACATCATTTGAAAGCTATTCTTCTTCTGAATATCATTCTAGTGTTGGTTTCTAAATCAAACCTTTAAGGGCCACACAAATCCTATTTTGCCTCCTGTCTCCCCTTTCCTCTCAAACCCTCCATGTCAAAACAAGAAAAATGAAAATTTGTAAAAAGATCCATTACAATAAGATATATCTTAAATGAAGAAGTTTTCATTACCTAGGATTGTCCTAGCTCCATAAACCCCCCTCCTGCCCCTGAATATAAGTACCTCCTACAGAGAAACATGGCAAATTCAAATTTGGTTCAAAATTATTGGATAAGACTTGGATATTTAAAATCTTTATGTCAGGAACTTTCAAATGAGGGGTCACATGACAATATTCAATTATATTTTTTTTTTACTGTTATGGAGGTAGTCTAGAGGTAGGTCAAATGAGGTCTTCTGTTTTTTGTCAAAGGTTATCAAACAGCACATCATTTGAAAAGTATTCTTCTTCTGAACATGTTTCTAGTATTGTTTTCTACATCAAACCTAAAGGGGCCAGACAAATCCTCTTTTGCCCCCCATCTCCCCTTTTGTCCCAAACCCTCTATGTCAAAACAAGAAAAATGAAAATTTTTAAAGAGGTTTGTTATAGTAAGACATATCTTAAATGGAGAAGTTTTCATTACCTAGGATTGTCCTAGCTCCATAAACCCCCTACCCCTGAATATAAGTACCTCCCAAAGAAAAACATGGCAAATTTAAATTTGGTTCAAAAACTATTGCATAAGACTTAGATATTTAAAGTCTTTATGTCAGGAGCTTTCAAATGAGGGATCGCATGACTATATTCAATTATATTTTGTTTTTACTGTTATGGAGGTAGTCTAGAGTTAGGCCAAATGAGGTCTTTCATTTTTTGTCAAAGCTTATCAAACAACACATCATTTGAAAGCTATCCTTCTTCTGAACATGTTTCTAGTGTCGGTTTCCACATCGAACTTAAAAGGGCCACACAAATTCTCATTTGCCTCCCATCTCCCCTTTCCGCTCAAACCCTCCATATTAAAACAAGAAAAAATGAAAATTCATAAAAAGATCTGTTACAGTAAGATATATCTTAAATGAAGAAGTTTTCATTACCTAGGATTGTCCTAGCTCCATAAACCCCCCTCCTACCCCTGAATATAAGTACCTCCTTAAGAGAAACATGGCAAATTCAAATTTGATTCAAAAACTATTAGATAAGACTTGGATATTTAAAATCTTTATGTCAGGAGCTTTCAAATGAGGTGTTGCATGACTATATTCAATTATATTTTATTTTTTACTGTTATGGATCTGTATTGATATTTATGTCGTTTTATAGTTATTAATTAAAAAAACTTTCCGAAAAATAAGTTTCTAAAAGAAAAGTAAAGGCCATTTTAAACTTTAGCTCAGGAGATACAAATACCTGTTAAAATTCAAACTCAAAACGACCAGAAATTACTATTAAAGAATTAATGAAACTCAAAACGAACATAAATTAAATAAACAATCAGAGCAAAAAACACAACAAGTAATAATATAAATGAATAAATAGATCTTAAAGCGAGTTATGCTTAGATTGAATATGAAAATCAAGCTTAAAACGAAAAAAAATGGTTTGCTATTAAAGTATAAATGAAAGTTAAAACGAACAGAAATTAAATAACCAATCAATGCGAACAAACATACAATATTTATTAATGTAAATGAATAAATAAATCTTAAAACAAGTGAAACTTAAATTGAATATGCAAATCAAGTTTGAATCGAATAAAAATAACTACAAACAAGAGTTTGGGTATCGCCTCACTGCAGAAGCCCAAAACGTTAGGGAGGGGGCTCCCCCCTCTCCCCTCCCCTGGATCCGCCACTGCCTTACACTCTCTGTTTCTTTCCTTGTTAGGGAGGAGAGCAGATGCCTAATAGGTGTGTGTTAATACCAAAACATTATAAATCTCATTGGGCCTTCAGGTATAAACAGAATTAGTTCAAAGGAAGGGGTGGGGGGGGGGTTGCTATTTAATACCTCTTGATTCTCGCGAGTATTTCTTGTCTAGGCTGTTTTTATGAAAGAAAAATTGGGAGATTTTACCATGGGCGATTTTCCTGGGGAAATTTTCCGACGGTTGGGGGAAACTTCTGGGGGAGGGGGAGTTTAAAGACCTGTGTTACTGTTAAATAAACTAAAAATTTTCACTATTTCGCTTCAGTTTCTTAAATTCTGATTTTTGATTCTTATTGATTTGTTTGGACTAATTTACAGCGTATTTGACTAAGATTTGAATGTAAAAACAATAAAGTGATTTTTGGTGTTTATTCAAGAATTTCGTTTAAAATACGAAATAAACAGCGTTTTAATGACAAAATCTTATCTTACATCCTGTTTGGATCCGATTTATTGGTTTTACTTATATGTGAACTCTGCGAATTGAAGTTATCAAGTATTTTGCAATAGGTTGCATAGGCTGCATCAAGACATGGCTAATTGTAGACAGAGAAAAGCCAAGACAGATAGTCCAAGTAATTGAGAGGCAAATGTTTAAATGGCTGGGGCACGGGTAAATGGCCGGAGTATGCATGCATCTCTTATTGGACACATAATTGTCAGGTTAGTTTTTGGAAAAGCATGCCTGCCTAGAGTCTTAGGCATACTGATCAAGAATTCAAAAATTGACATAAGACCGTTAGATTGCCTGTAATGAGAGGCAAACAAAGGTTAAGACACACAGTATAGGCTATGTATGATTTTTTTGTTCTTTTGATTCTTTTGTTAGGGAGGAGGGCAGATGCCTCCTAGGTGTTTGTTAATACCAAAACATTCTAACTCTCATTGATATTCAGGCATATACAGAATTAGTTCAAAGGAAGGGGTGGGGGTGGCTGTAAAGATCTATTCTACATCACATTCTACATTATAAACATTATTGGATAGAGAACAATACAAAAATTATTTGATAAGTTGACAAGTGAAGTGCCTAGTGAATTATCTTGGGCGTTTGTTTTTCGAGCTATTTGAAAATTATAAACATTATTGGATAGCAATATGGTTAAGAAAAGTGGAAAGCGATCAAGACAAAGCGATTTGGACGAGTCTAGAGGGTCCACGGAATTGACTGACAATGTTTCAAAGTTGGATAAAATCCTTGCAATCGTCGAAGAAACTAAGAATGATATTTCGGAAATAAAAAGGGAAATCAGTGACATTAAGTTTGGTTTAGCGTCCCTAACGTCTCGTGTTGAAGATTTGGAAATTAGCGAAAGTGACCCACGAAAATGAGTTATCCAGTATTAAGCAGCAAATATCGGCACTACGTAAGTAGAAGTGACCCTAAAGGTCGTGACGGGGCTCCTTATATGGGCATAGAATACTGACGGGGCACCAAATATGGGCATAGAGTCATTAGGGAGAACACGTGGTTAATGGAGTCAATGACCTAAATTTCCAAGGTCGATGTTGTTGTTGTTGTTTTTGGCACGCTCTCAGCGAATGTTATGAGTTTCCCGGAATTTGGAACACCTGTGCTGTCGACCTCAATTCACCTATCGTGAATCAATAATTCCCCTTAGAAACAACAAATTAATTCCCCTTTCTTGACAGATCAATCAACCAATGACATCATCTGTCAGACTTTAAAAATTTTCGCATAGAAACGATTCTCCAGGAATAGATCCAAGTCATTAATGTCTTTGCCTCGGAAACAACTCTTTTGGTCGAACTCCAAAGGATATTAATAGCCAAAGGCCATGGAAACAATTCTCCAAGAAACATCTTAGCGATGAATTGTTTTAGCGCGGGAATCAGGTTTCATATTAATTTGAAATGCATTAGCGCAGAGATGCCAAAAACAAAAGGAACACGCTGAATTACGTTTAGGGATTATTTGGGCGAAACTGTTTTAGACAGGTTATGGAACTATTTCGGCGAAACAGTTAGAGACATTTTAAAAGATGATTTTTGAAGAGATTTTAGAAGAGAATTTAATGGTGAAACTATGTGGTCGTTATAATACACAAGTTTCATTTGAAGAGTGTTGTGAGGTCCTCTAACCCAACCCCAAAGGGTTCCAATCCTCCTACCCCAACCCCGAAGGAAGCCCCCGGTCCTCAAAGGCCCCCCAAGCTCCCAAAGGGCCACCGGAACCCCCAAAGGCCCACCCAGACCCCCAAAG
>JAQQPU010020022.1:0-13336 GCA_029168905.1 Artemia sp. Kazakhstan ARC1039
CCTAGTATCTTTTATCGATCCTGCCAGTATTCGTTTCACAAACAAAACATAATAAATAAGGTGAGCTGTATACCATCATATGAATATCATGTTGATTTAAGGGCCATTTGTATGACAAAATACTGTATTGGTTATAAATAGATTATTATACCTGAATATTTGCATTCTGTAACCGCTACTGTTTTTTTCCTACACCAAATTTACGTAGGCTAGGATAACATCTATCTTTGTTTCTCCGGATCTGGGCATTAGAATCTCCTAACACTAACCCTAGACACTACTAGATGGTGATCTTTACTTCTGACATCAATATCAGCACTCTTTATACACTAGTACCCTGTATCGATCCTGCCAGTCTTTGGTTTACAGTATCTTAATAAATAAGGTTAACCGTCTTTTCATCATGTATATACCATGTAAGCTTAAAGGCCGTTTTATGACAAACTACTGCAATTGCTTTAACTAGAATATGTGCCTACAAAATTACAGCAGTCTATAACCTTTACTGTTTTCTTTTCCCACCAAGTTTCCATTAATTTTAACCAAGTTTGAACACCAAATTTTACGAAGCTAGGATATCATCTATCTCTAATTTTACCGACCTAAGGATACAAGCCGTAATAAGAATATAATATTTATTCCTAAGATCCTGTCTATTTGTTCTTGTGGCTGAAGTGGCCCCCCCCCCAACAGCAATCGCTTCCCCAAACACATCCAATCAGAATTATTGAGATAGCAATTTTTTTCAGCTTAGTTGAAAGGTCAGGAAATTATGTCTTTGAGGATACTTCCCCATAGCCCTCGGGGCACGGGTTGTAAGTTACGCCCTAGGGGCATATAAGGTTTTTATAGAAATGGTGGTCGTATAAACTTTGGAAAGGGCTCATTGGATTGGTAATCAGAACTTATAGTGCTCTTTTTAAGAGTCAAAGTGATCAGAGGGCAGATATACCTCCCCCCCTCACACACATGCCGTATTACCAGGGAATATTAAATCTATCTGGACAAAAAAGAATGAATTTATGACTTTGACAATATAGTTCCCCTTTCTCCCCTAACCTATCTGTATGACATCGAGGTCACCTTCATATAAATAGTCCCGCACGGTTTAATGAAATGAAAGAGTGACTAAAAAGAGGAATTAGTTCCTTTTTCGCATAAACGTCAGAGAATCCACAAGGGAGGAGTAATGTTAGTGTCCGATAATCCCAATCTTCTTATATATAAGATTTTAATAAATGCCAGCCAAGTTACAAGGGTAACTAGGCTGGAAAGGGAAGTACGAAAGCTCTCTTAATCGTTGTTCTTCTTGGTTGAGGTTTTTTTTCCGTTCCTTAAACCTTATGTTATCCACAAGTTTCAGTTTCTAGGACGAAATTAATCTCATCCTATTTTAACCCTTAAATGCTGTACCTTGTCTAGATAGCCGAGCCTTGGCTAATTAATATACACTAACTGAATTATTAACCCAAACCACCAAATATAATAAAAATCTAGAGTTCTAAGCTATTTGCGTGCGTATTTTTCTGTTTTTAATCTGTTTTAATTAGATTACGCATCCTTTAATTAATAAACCCTTTATAAGTCTATTGACAACCCTCAAATGGGAATATTCGTCCTGACTCCAATTTCAGTTTAAATGTCTCAAATCTAAGTATTAAATTAATTCAGTATAAGACCTGGTCTGGCCCAGGCGACCGAAATCTCTCTGAAGTTTAATGCCTTATTTCAGTATTATTCTCAAAGGAAATTTATACAGGCTAGTAGTAGCTTTTACCCTAGTTAAAAAGAACGTCACTTACTCATGTTCCTAGCTTCCGAGGCAAAACTACCTCAATTTATCTCTGATCCTTAAGTTATATTCAACTTGGTACTTGATTCGCTTAGCGACCTTTCCCCCGTTATTGTAGCCAATCACCAACCTTTTTTTTTAAAGTAGCTTTTTCCAGTCTGGTCTAGATTGGGTCTTCAAATATTTATTAGGGGTTCAAAAGTCGTTTGATACTTGAACAAAGAAATGTCACTTCAAGATTTATAACTAGTTACGCAAAGCGAAGTTATTTTCAAACTCAAGCTAATTTGAAATTGTCGCTTTATTTCTGATCTATTAGAGAAAGGGGTTTCCAACTTCTACTGAAATTAAGTTACCAAATTTACACAAAAATAAGGCCTCCTTACAGCATTTAAGGTTTTTTTAAAACAGCGGTGAACACAAAACCTCCGGGGGGGGGGGGTCATTGGATAGGAAATTGGAAGTTTAAGTGCCATATTTATGAGTAAAATTTATCTGAGGACAGCTTGGCCCCTCCCCTCGTCATATTTTCTCCAAATGCATCCGATAGAATTTTCGAGATAGCCGTTTGTTCACAAATCTTCCAAAGATCTCATAACATGGCATTTGGGGTCTACACAACCCACCGGAGTACGGGGGTGAGGTTTGTAAGTTATGCCTCAGGGGCATTTAAGGTTTTTATGAAGGGATGGTCTTGTGAACTTTAGAGGATGTTCATTTGATTGGAAATGTATATTTCTAGTTCTATTTTAAGAGTCAAGCATGATGGAGAGAAAATAGCCCCCCCCCTCCCTGATATCCAATTTTCCCCAAACGAAATTGTGAGAGAGCCATTTTGTAACCAATAATCCGAAGAAAATATCACAGTGTCTTCAGTAATCAAATATAAGAAATATTTAGGCAGACGTTGAACTAAATCAAACAACCTCTGAGCACGTGGACTTTCAAAAATGTGACAAAGCAATATCTCAAAAACAACTTATATTATCAAGTTAGACCTTTAAGAGTGAGTTTTGGGGGATTTTGAACTAGCCAGAAGGCACTATATGTATAATGTTAGTAGTACTACCACAGTTACTGTAACTAATGACGCTAACAGTATTAAGAAGAAAATTTTAGAAGGCTTTAAGGGGGAGTTCCAATTAAACAAAAAAACTGTATACATGCAGGTTTTCAAAAAGACATATAAGCAATATCATAGGCAGCACCACTCTATAATAGCTAGAAATATTATTGAAAAATTTAAAGAATCTAATTCGGTTCAAAATTAAAAGTTCTAGTGTCCTTTCTAAGGGCAAAAAGAGATTGGAGGGCAATCAGCTCGTCTCTCAAGCCGATTTATTTCCCAAACACATCCAGTCAAAATTTTGAGACAACTCTTTTGTTCAGCATAGTAGAATGGTCCAGCAACTATGTCTTTAAGGATATTGGGCATGTCAACCCCCCACAATTTCGCAATTGGCCCATTATGTTATATAAATAAATGCTACTTTAAAACTAAGTCAAAATGCATTTTATTTGCCATTACCAATAAGACACTTCAGCAATATATCAAGAATGACTGGGTGTGTCAGGTTGCAGCTTTTGGGGCTACTACTATTACTACTTCTGTTCTTACAATTTAATTAAATAAATAGAATGTAAGTGTAACCAGGTTGTCAAAGAGCATAGATAGAATCTTTTGGGAATGATATTAAGTTTTATTTTTTCAGGTCAACTTGAGCAGGTATAAAATTAAATTAAAAATACTATTTGTGTCAGGATTAAAAATTGTTGAAAAATTTTCTCTCAACATACGAGTAGCAAGCCAAACTATAGATTCTTATAGGAGTTAATTAAAAAAACTTTTTCCATCAATTAAGTTTTTCAAAGAGAAGTAAAGAGCTCCGTTAAACAAAAAATGAGCAAAAATAAATCAAATAATCTAACAAGCGTGAAACTACCACAAATCAGCATCGATATATAAATGAAACCCAAAATGAACAGAAATTACAATAAATAACTGAGTCAAACTCAAAACGAGCAGAAATTAACATAAATTGGGCTCAAAAACCCTAAGCCTTCCCAAGGCCAAAACATAATATGCACTTTACTGAAAAAAATGTTTTACTTTTATAACTTTTATAAATCAAATAATGTTAGCATTTTGGTTAATAAATATCAGTATATGTATATTAAACTGACAATGCACATTCATTTGTATTTTTGCAGTAAAGTGCAAATTATGTTCTGGCCTTGGGAAGGCATAGGGGTTTTGAGCCGTACTTATGTTAATTTATGCTTGTTTTGAATTTGATTCGGTTATTTATTGTAATTTCTGTTTGTTCTAGGTTTCATTTATTTATCGATGCTTATTTCTGGTAGTTTCACGCTTGGTATATTATTTGATTTTATTTTGGTTCATTTTTTGTTTAATGGAGTTGATTACTTTTCTTTGAAAAACTTATTTTGTGGAAAAAGTTTTTTTAATTAAATTCTGTTCGTTTTATGGTGAAATAGTTTTTTCAGGAAAAAGAAAATAATATTTTAAATCTTTTCGTTTTTTCAGACTTTATGGTTTGGCCTGCTATTTGTATGCTGGAGAAAAATTTTCAGTAATTTTTAACGGCATACACCCTTTAAAAATCTGGACCAAAATATAAGTTTTTAATTTAGTTTCATACCTCCTCAAGTTGACCTGAAATGGAAAACTTGATACCATTCGCAAAAAAATCTGTTTACTTTCTTTGATAGCTTGGATAAACTTACGCTATTTTGATTTGTTAAATTTTAAGAGCAGAAGTTGCCCCCGAATGTTTGAACATAATACCATCAGTCGTTCTTGGGATACTGCTGAGATGCCTTATTGGGAATTAGCATTATCACAGTGTATTTTGATTTAATCTTAAGACAACATTTAGTTTTTAAACATAATGGGCAAATGGGAGGGTGGGTGTGGGAGTGGCATTAGTTTTCCTCCAATCACTTTCGACTATTAAAAAGGGCATCAGACCTTTCTATTTTCAATCGAACGAGACCTTTTCGAAGTTCCCACGACAACTCCTTCGATACGAAGTGCCCTTGTCCAAACAACAACAAAACATAAAATAATACATTATACCCACTTTCGGATGATCCCTTTTTGAGTTTCTACGACAACGCTTTCTACAACGCTTTTTAAACACCTTATAAGCCCCCAGGGCATAAATTACAACCCTTACCCTAAGGGATGTTAGGGTGGTTGTCATCCTCTAAGACCTAGTTTCCAGAATTTTCAACTACGTTAAACAAAATGGCTATCTAAAAATTTTGATTGGATATTTTTGGGGAAATGGTGGGCTTAAGAGGGGCGTTAGTCGCTCTCCAATCACTTTCAACTATTAAAAATGGCACTAGCCCTTTCAATTTCCAATCAAGTGAGCCTTTTTGAAGTTTCTACGACAACAATTTCAATAAAAACCTTATATACCCTCAGGGCATAACTCACAATCCTTGCCCTGAGGACTGGGGGGGGGGGGGGTTTCATTCTCAAAGACCTAATTTCCAAAACTCTCTACTACGTTGAACAAAATGGTCATATGAAAATTTTGATTGGATGTGTTTGAAGGTATGGTGGGCGTGAGAGGGGAGTTAAATACCCTCCAATCACTTTCGACTTTTAAAAAGGGCACTAACCCTCTCAATCTCCAATTGAATGAGTTTTTTTTTGAACTTTTGTCGACAACTCTATCTATAAGACCCTCATATCCCCCTAGGGCATAACTTAACCCCTTTCCCCCGGGGTCCCCCGGGGGGGGGGGGTTCATCCTTAAATACATAATTTCCAGAAATTTCAACTACGTTGAACAAAACGGCTATCTCTAAACTTTGATTGAATGATTTTGGAGAAATGGTGGGCGTGAGAGGGGGATTAATTACTCTCCACTCGCTTTCGACTATTAAAAAGGGCAATTTCAATTTTAAATCAAATGAGCCCTTTTTGAAATATGTACAACAACTTTCTATATAAACCTTATATGCCCCCAGGGCATAACTTACAACCCTTGCATTGAGGGCTCTGAGGGTTATATCATCCTAAAAGACCTAATTTCCAGAACTTTCAATTACGTTGAAAAAATGGATATCTCAAAATTTTTAGTGGATATGTTTGGGAAAATGGTGGGCGTGAGAGGGGAGTTAGCTGCCTTTCAATCGCTTTAGAATATTAAAAAGGGCACTAGCCCTTTCAATTTCCAATTGAATGAGCCCTTTTTGGAGTTTCTACAACATGGCTTTCTATAAGAACCTTATATGCCCCCAGGGCATAACTTACAGCCCTTGCCCTGAGGGTTGGGGGGGGGTTGTCATACTTAAAGACCTAATTTCCAAACCTTTCAACTACGTTGAATAAAATGGCTATATAAAAATTTTGATTGGATGTGTTTGGGGAAAAGGTGGGCATAAGAGGGGGGTTAGTTGCCCTTGAATCACTTTCGACTATTAAAAAGGGCTCTAGCCCTTTGAATTTACAATCGAATGAGCCCTTTTTCAAGTTTCTACTTGAAATAAAAAACCTTACCTATTTCAAAACCTATTTCAATAAAAACCTTAGGTTTTTCAAACAAGTTTTTCAAAGAAAAATAAAGAGCTCCATTAAGCCAAAATTGGGCAGAAATGAAGTCAAGTAGTCGTCCAAGCATAAAACTACCACTAATCACAAGCGATAAATAAGTGAAACTCAAAACTAACAGAAATTAGAATAAATAACCGAGTCAAAGTCAGAACGAGCAAAAATTGACATTAGTAGGGCTGATAACCCCCGTGCCTTCTCAAGACAAGAACATATTTTTCGCTTTACTGATAACAGAATGCGTTTAAATGTTTTCACTTTTTTTTACTTGATTAAATACAAAAAATTTAATACTTTAAATAACCAGTTTAGGTATATTAAACTGTCAATCCACAGTCATTTGTTTTTTTTTTCAGTAAAGCCTAAATTATGTTCTGGTTTTGAGAAGGCATGGGGGCTATTCGACTCGGCTATTTATTCCAATTTCTGTTCGTTTTGAGTTTCATTTATATATTGACAGTGCTTTGTGGTAGTTTTACGCTTGGAAGATTATTTGACTTTATTTCTGCCTATTTTTGGCTTGATGGAGTTCTTTACTTTTCTTTGACAAACTTATTTTGTGGAAAAAGTTTTTTTTTTAAATTAATACAAATATAAAGCAGCGTCATTCAACCAGGGGGATGAAGCCCTTTCCACCTCCTCCCTTATGGGCACCCATGAGAATAACTCATTTCCTCAAGCATACACGAAGCACTTAATTTGGCTTAGAATCGGATAGCAAGAAATCTTTTGGAACTCCAGTCTAAATGCGGGCGTTGTGTAATCCTGGGCACATGTTAAAAACAACATAATTTTCGAACTTGACGATGCTCTTCTGTCAACAAGAGTCAAAATCCTGCAGAAGCAATGGCGATTCTATTAACTGTGACTTATTGCATTTTCATGCCTACATACGTTATGCTACTACAGGAAAGCAACCCATTATAGATAATTTAGTTACAAAATAGTTTTTTAGCTCAAAAAGGCCGACCAAAACAGACCAGAACCAGGAGAAATATCCATCAATTGAAATTCAGTGAATATGCTGTGTTGTTTTCTTAGGCTATGGCTTCCTCGTGGAGTGACAATCCTCAAGGCCCTACTGTAACACTGTTAGCGGCCATGGTTCTGGCCAGAAAAACTCGTAAAAGGTCCACTCTGGTGCCACTATGAGACAACACAAACAGCATCTCCTTGTCAAGGATAGTGACGGAGAAAGGAGTATATAAATGGAGTGGAGACGCCAAACCATCCCATAGCACATGAACAACTTAAAGATTTTATACCAGACATATCTTCGTCAGGGCAATCGTTAGGGTTTTCAGAGCGTTCGTTAATGGCAACACAGTATAGTTGCCAATATTTTTAAAAATCCCACACGAGCCAGATTAACTGAAGTTATCCAGTTGTAGCATAGCCTAGCGCATCTACATTTCTTTCAGTTAAACTATTTTATTGTTGGTTTTAGGCTATAAAAAATGACAAGACCTAGCTTTCATGATGTGTATTTACTTACTTCCAGTAGCCTTCCCTAACTTTCTATCCTTAGGTTAGTCTAGGCTATTAGGCCTATCCCCAATAGCCTTCTCAGTCAGTGCCTTATTTTGACCTAGTTTTTTGATTATATTGTATCTTGGTAAAATTCTACTTTTGACTATCTTGGAAAGGGGTTAGGTTAAGAAAATGAAACTTTCAGGGATGGGTCTACAGGCTAAAGTATGTCCTGGGAAGATATTTTGAAGTACCCACCTCCACTCCTTCTCGGTAAAATTCTACTTTAGCTACTTTTGGCTATCTTGGAATGGGGTAAGGTTAGAAAAATGAAACTTTCAGGAATGGGTCTACAGGCTAAAGTATGTCCTGGGAAGGTATTTTGAAGTACCTATCTCAGTAAAATTCTACTTTAGCTACTTTAGGCTATCTTGGAAAGAAGTTTGGTTAGGTAAATGAAACTTTCAGGGATAGATCTAAAGGCTAAAGTATGTCCTGGGAAGGTATTTTGAAGTACCTACCTCCACTCCTTCTTGCTCTAGAGGGTCCTGACCTTTGATGACCTTTAAAAATCTGTGTGTTATAAAAGTGAAACCTTGTAAAATAGATCTTCTGCTTAAAATGAAGTCCAACAAAATTTTTTTCAGCCTCAAAACTTTGCTCAATCCTGATTTATAGAGTTTTAAAGATATGCAAATACATTTCCAAAATTTTGAAAATTAACCTTGATATGCCTTAAAATACTACTCAAATAACAGGAATTGCATTTTCAGAACTAAAGCCAGAGAAAAATAATCTTATAACTGAAAATTAAGGTAAAATGTTGTTTTGTCAAAATTTCAATAGGTATAGACCTGTCATGTACGCAAATTTCAGGATCCTCTAGAGGGAAAAGGAGAGGAGATAAGTACTTCAAAATACCTTCCCAGGACGTATTTTAGCCTGTAGACCCATGTCTGAAAGGTAAAATTCTACTTTAGCTACTTTTGGCTATCTTGGAAAGGCATTAGGTTAGGAAAAATCAAACTTTCAGGGATGGGTCTACAGGCTAAAATATGTCCTGCAAAGTTATTTTGAAGTAACAACCTCCACTCCTTCTCCCTCTAGTGGGTCCTGAAATTTGCCTACATGACAGGTTAAAATCTTGGCAAAACAATATTTTAATTTCAGTTATCTGTTTTTTTTTTCTCTGGCTTTAGTTCTGAAAATGCAATTCCTGTTATTTGAGTAGAATTCTAAGCCATATCAATTTTTTTTCAAAATTTAGGAAATGTATATGCATATCTTAAAACCTTATAAGTTAGGACTGAACAAAGATCTGAAGCTGAAAACAATTTTGTTGTACTTTATTTAAGCAGAAGATCTATTTTGCAAGGTTTCACTTTCATAACCCACATATTTTAAAGGTCATCAAAGGTCAGGACCCTCTAGAGGCAGAAGGAGTGGAGGTAGGTACTTCAAAATACCTTCCCAGGACATACTTTAGCCTGTAGACCCATCCCTGAAAGTTTCATTTTCCTAACCTAACCTTTTTCCAAGATAGTCAAAAGTAGCAAAAGTATAATTTTACCAATATTGATTTTCAGAACTAAAGCCAGAGAAAATTAAGCTGATAACTGGAAATTAAGGTATAATGTTGTTTTCCCAATAGGTATATATCTGTCAAGTTGGCAAATTTCTAGGACTTAGAAATAAGAAGAGGTTTAAAATAGAAGCTTGGCAATATCTTCCCAGAGCATGTTTTTGGCCCTGGATTAATTACGGAAAGTGTCATTTTTATAACCTAACCCCTTTCCAAGATAGGGAAAAGTAGCTAAACTAGGATTTTAATGTAAAAATATGAGTTTAGTAGCTGGTTTTGTATTGAAACAGGAGTTAAGTAGGGTTTTGTTTTATTGCCATTTATATGGATCATTTCAATAGACTTTAATGTCCTAAGGAACATGTCAAAGGGTATGGGAGAGCATAGAATTAAATGGGGAAGTAAAACTACTAAACTTAGATCATGCTGATGATTTGAACACCCTAGATGAAAGTGTTAGCAAAATGAATCAGTTTTTGGGTGGTTTTGAGAGTTCAGGATGCAAGAATAGGTTTGAACATTAACATCAAAAGACTAAGTCACTAAGACTAGGAATAAGTAAACATGGAGAACTATTTTTTGGTTAAGAAAAATATTGATCAAGTGGGCAGTTTCACTTACCTAAGTATTATTACTAGTAAAGATGGTGGGTACAGTGAACATGTATAAAGTAGAATAGCCATGACCCAGGTGTTTTTTTTTACAGTTGAAAAAAGCTTGGAAGAATAGAAAGATAAGTTTGCAAACCAAGATTAGAATATTGGAATGTACAGTGATCAGATTGGGTTCTGAAGCATGGGTGCTCTAAGCAATAGAAGAGGATTTGTTTGATGTTTTTCAGAGAAATTCTGAAGGATTGTTTTGGGTACCCATCTGACTGAACATCTTTCAAACAGTAAGCTGTTTGAGTTCAATCCTGCTTTCTAAGATTATAATGTCAGAAATGTTTAGATGGCTAGGACATGCTGTGCAGATGAAGGATGACAGATTACCAAAGATTATCCTTGCCAGCCAAACTAAGAGCAGGCTGTCCCCAAATGGGGCAGGAGGACATTGTAAGGAAAGATTAAAGGGAAATTTGAACTTTCTGGGAAGGTTTAGAGAGGGAGGATTTAGATAAATTAGGATGGAAAAGTGTTTGTAGTTGTGTTGGCCTCAGGCAGCTTGGTGCTGCAATGAGTTGTTGTTAATAGTATTACCCAAAAGTTTATTTTGCAGCAGGAAATCAAAGCTCTTTTCATGAGTAGTGTAGGTAGAAAAGCAAAAAAATAAAAACATTGTGATTCCTTAATTGTTTTTAGCTCCCAAGTTCTGCTGCAGAACTTTTCTATATGTATACATTCTGCATTGTTAGGAACATTGATAATACCACTCTAACTCACTTCTTCACTTTCACAGAATACAGTAGTACCTGACAACACTAACGCTAAGATATACCCCCAATGTTCACAGAAAAGATTATGCCAAAACTCTTTATCTAGCTGAGTGTGGAAGACTTGGAATGTACTTCCATCAGAAATAGTTGCAACTACCAAAGTCCAGTCTTTCAAAAGTAGTTTAGTTTCTACAGATTTCCATACTAGTTCTTATCACAAACCATTTTGAGAATATTTTTACTTTTTGTATTAGCTGTTTTGTGGCCTGTATGTTTTCAGTTATTTTGTATGCTTACTTTTCAGTATGTTTCAGTTGTTATCAGATATGATTAAGTTTGTTTGGTATGTTACTGTATGTTTCAGTTATTATGTTTTCAGAGCATATTATTTTTCATAGAATTGTATGTGTGTATTATGTTGTCAGCATTGTCATAGACTTTTTTTTATAATTGTTTAGTGGGACAACCTTGATAAAGCTCACCATATTTTGGTATTAATAAATAAATAAATATATACAAGGTAAAATTCTCATAATAATTGCTTACTTTTTTATATTGCTGTTTTATCAATATAGCAAAATTAACCTTTTGCTAATTGATAGTTAATGAGAAATGTAAAAAGGGGTAGGAAATGTTTAAACCCATGGCCCTCAAAATATTAGCTTTTCTGTAATTTTGCCTATTTGTTCTTGCATTTTTCATTTAAATTGCCTATTTTTGATGTCATATCTCCCTCCCAGATTTTTTACCCTTCCAAGATAAATTCTGTATGTGTGCCTGGTTGTAGCTATTGAAATAATATGTATACCACTAGTATTTCAGTGTGATCAAGATACAAAAAAAAAGAATTAATAATAACAAACTATGCTGTAAAACTGGAGGGGGATATTTGAAAGGTCATATCCTAACTTATCAAAGGAGGATTGAGAAAAAAAGAGCTTTCTTAACTATGTAAAGGAAAAACAACAGTCCTTAGAAAAAATTGTCCCAAAGCTCAGTATAATTTATGGAAAATAACCAGGAAAGCTAGCTTATTTATAGCTAAAGATTCTGTAAAGCCAGCTCTTTCTGCTGCATATACCTGGGAAATTGAGTGTGTGTACACTTTTTGAACTCCCCCAAAAGACGAGCTAAACTTAACAAGCTAGAAACATTAAAATCTATGCAGAATATGGTAATTTAGAACCATGAACATATACATTGGCTATTAAAATATGAATTAAAAAAGAACAATACCAAAAAATTGTCAATATTAATGTTGTGACAATGCACATAGGGACAAGTGTCTACTCTGCCAACTATGTCAAGCAGAGGTGGGCAATGCTAGCCTATATTTGCAAGGCTAAAAGACCCAAGACCTCAAATCCGTGTTATTTTTATGTGCTTTCTCAACAACAATTTGTAACCTTTGAAACTATTTCCTATTTAGTTTCACATAATAATAATGTTGTCATTGGTATTCTTTTTCAGAAGAGGTTTCTTAAATTTTTTTGGAAGCTAATTAGATATGCTTAGGCTTAGCATGTCAATTCTGGGCTTTGGAAATTTGAAGGTTAGAATGATGTCATCTGTTACAGAATCTTTTCAGACAGCTCAGCAAAGGTTAAAGGTAAGATAAGTGTCTTTAATATATTATAAAATAAGTATTGAGAATAATAACATATATTTCACTGCAGTTTTATTGGTGGGAATTAAAATATGAATCCAATTCATGACAGTGCACATTCTATAGCATTCAAGATTTAAAATTCAAGAATATAGGCTACAATAGTTCTTGTTTTAATGCTTATTCCAAATACCTAACTTTTAGTATGATTTGGGCTACCCATGCAAAGTAATTTGCATTGCTTGACAGAAAAGGCTAAAGCCCTGAAAAAGGGCATAACTTTGTCAAAAATATGCCAGTGAATTCAGAACACCAAAACATCTCAACTAACAATAGTTCTTTTTTTCCTGAATGCCAAATAGCTCTTTTGTTCTCTTCATTTTTGTAATGGTATTGGCATAGAACAAGTGGCTGTAGACACATAAAAGGCTTCCTTTAGTTTGTCATTTTGAATTGTTGTGTGTTGTCTAGGTCAGAACACTCCAAAAATGCCCTTTCTTGCTGGAATGGCCCTTTCCTTGCTCGGAATATATTGTGTTGCACTATTAGCCCTAAAATGCTACTTTTGTCCAAAGGGACTATAAGCTGATATTAGGTTAAGGGTTTTGTATTTAAATTACAGCAAAAATATAAAAAAATGGAGAAAGAACTAAGTTTCAATAGGAGAATAGAGCTAAAAACTTTGAACAAGCAGAAATTAATTTATATAAAAGGTGTGACATAAATCCCTCACTTCTTGGATTTAAATGCAGAATTAGGAAAAGAAGGAAATTAACATTTTGAATCAGCAGAAATTGCACTGCATAAAACGAGTGGCATTACTCCCATAATCCTCTGGTGTAATTGTGGCATTATGAAAAGGGCAGTGTTCAAACCAGAAATAACTCCACATAAAAAGGATAGCATCACTTTATCAGTCCTTT
>JAQQPU010020023.1:734-15871 GCA_029168905.1 Artemia sp. Kazakhstan ARC1039
CTATATTTAAACATTGGAGAAAGCTCATAACTTACAGACCTTCCCCCCGGGCGGGGGGGCCTTCCGCCATTGCTTGGGGGGGGGGGGGGTTCGTGGGTTACATGGGAGGATCTTTCCATGGAGGCAGTTTTAACGGTGGAAGGGACATTGCTATGAAGCCGGATCAACATTATTTAAAAAAAATGATCAGAAATTAAATAAAAAAAAAATCCACTGAAAGTAAGGAGCAACATCAAAACTTAAGAAAAACAGAAACTATTACGTACATGATTGGGTTTGCCCCCTATTCATTACCTCGTTCTTTACGCAGAAGTTTTTTTTGTACTTCCCTTGGAGGTATTTATTCCAATTAATGGCCTTTGTGATTAAGGAGTCATTCTTAAAGTATTGGAACAAAATTTGAAGCTTAGAGTAAAAAGCGAGGTATTGACTAGGGGGCGAACCCCCTAACATACGTAATAAGAATATACGAATGTAGAAGTTCGTTACGTAAGTTAAGTCGTAAATTATGTCAGATCAAAATTTCGAAAAAGCCATTTAGCCCAAAAAAAAAGTAAAAATTAATATGCAAATTTTGTTTTAATTATTCATATACGGTAAGCCTAAATTAAAGCTGCATTAGTTCAAACATGTTCAGTAATTAAATTTAAAAAAAAACAGGTTTTTTTTAAGTGAAAGTAAGGAGCGACATTAAAACCTGAAACGAACAAAATTTATTCCGTATATGAAAGGGGCTGTTCCCTTCTCAACGCCCCGCTCTTTACGCTAAAGTTTGACTTGTTCAAAACTCTACTTTTTAAAACAATAAAAAAAAAACTTTAGCTTAAAGAGCTGGGCGTTGAGGATGGGAAAGCCCCTTTCATATACGGAATAATTTCTTTACGTTTTAAGTTTTAATGTTGCTCCTTATTTTCAGTTAAAAAAACTTGTTTTTCTTATTGATTTGAAGTAAAAACAACCTAGATGAATTGAATTGTATAGTGTATAATAAATCATAGCCAGTGCTTAAGAGAAATAAAACGCGGGCAAGGAACAAACCTATTTTAATTCGTTTGGGTTTCTAGAGGGAAAATATTATGTAATGACAGGTGTACAGATTAAAATACAACGATTTTTCATATTTATAAAAATGGTGCGGGTGTGACCCTCCAGTACCACGGAACCTAGGTTAGCTTACCCTTGTCACCCTTCTTTTAACAGCCGTGCAACCCTTCCCTGGAAGTTAATAAGTTGTAACAATATAAATTACTCATATCGAAATTATCCTGCAGCTCAAACATCTCAATGTTTAAAAAAGAAAGTAGATACAGCATAAAGTTATAAGTTCTACAATTTTTTGTTGATGTTTTGTGGCTTAATAAATTATGCACCAATGTGTTTTCTCCGATACATAAATCATTTAGTCAATAGCCAATAAGTTCAACATTAAGGTAAAGTTCCTAAAGTAAGAAAAAAAAAGTAAAAAAGAAAACTATAAACAAATCAATTTGTCAATCTCTAGTGCATTAAATATCAAAGTGAAAATTGTTCAAGCGAAAAAAAGGAAGAATTTCACATGGCGGATAGTGACAGTTCATTTTTTTTCTGTGGCAAATCTTTCATTAATTTTTTTTAACCATCAAGCACAAACAAAATTGAAATATCATCTGTTAAACACTGCTTTCATACGTTTTGTTCCATTTAAATCAATATAAGAGCCATGCACAAATGGGAAATAGATTCGGCTTATGTATATTTTGTTTCTGACTTAGCGCGTTTTCAGATAAAATCAAGAACTTATTGCTATTTGTACCTTTCAAAAAGATATCAAATTATTTATTTCTGTATCAATTGCTGATCTTTGAGACACAGCAACTATCTCATTTCTGATATATCCTGTTCAAAGTAAAATCTGTACAATTATTTCCATATAGACCAGTATTATAAATTGCATTTGCCTGATGGTTGTTTTTATAATTAATGTTTCATTATTTTTATTTTAAACAGCTAATGTTTTGTCGTGAACATTAGTGTTGCCAAAAGTCAACCAAGACCTGGTCTACCCTGAAATAATGATCCTAGGACTGTTTTAAAAAGATTTTAGTTTTAATGATCATATTTTAATGTGGGTCTATTTATATTTTTTCATTTGTTTTTCTGGACAGCCCTTGGATAGAGGGTTGAAATATTCATTTAAAGTTCGCATTCCACTGCTTTATACGGAAAAAAAAAATCCCTAATGTTCTATTTGTATTTTGTTGTTTATGATGGAATGGCAGTGTGATCTTCGTCGCTATTAACGTTAAATATACTCAAGGCCGTTGAAATATGGGCACTTGCTGAGGTTTCTCAAAGTTTATTCTTTTAATTTCTATTCAAGGCTATCTTTCAAAAGCTATATATCAAGAATATCTCACCAGGAATAATTCTAAAGAGTCAAATTTTGCTTTAAAACGAGTGTCCATTTAATTGATAAAAGAAATTTGAAGCAATAGAGTACTATCTCAATAGGAATTGATTTTCGATTTTGCCTATAATGTAGAAAATTATATGGGGGTAAAACATCTATGGTTTTCTGGAGTATGCTGAAGCCCTTAAATATGAAGAATATGTTTAAGTTTATTTCAGTGTGGATTAAGGCAAATTAGTTTGTAAGAAAATTATATTTATACGACAGTAAATATCTCTTTTTTTTCAGGGAATATTCTTGACTTACAAAGTTAAGAGTCGAGTAGTCTCTCTGACATGGGCGGATCTAGGATTGTTTAGGGGGGGGGCAAAATAGGTTGATCCGATAAACTTGCGTTAGGAGCAAGCTTAATTAACGCAAACTTGTGTTAATTAGGTAAATAACCCTACTTTAGACTATGTTAGGGGGTGCCCCCTCCCCTTGGATCCGCCATTGCTTTCTGACCTTAAAACGAAAGTGGACTTAATTAACTCAGTGGCATTAATTCTAAAGATTTAGTGGTTTTAGGGGGGAGGGTATATATTTTTCAATATCTTATGGTGGGGCAAATTTGTTGTTTTTTTACTTTTTCCATAAATACAAAAATAACATTTTCACTGAGAATACTCACAAAAAGGTATTTTCAAAATATCCGAGGGAGCATTGAACCTAAGAGAGCACCCCCTCCCCTAATTTACGTCACTGAATTAAGCCAGTGTCTGAAAAACACAAATCAAGAAAGTTGAATTCCCATAACCCATTCACTTTAAACTAGTAATTAAATAAAAAAAACAAGTTTCTTTCAACTGAAAGTAAGGAACGACGTTAAAACTTAAAACGAACAGAAATTATTCCGTATATGAAAGGGGCTGTCCCCTCCTCAACGCCTCACTCTTTACGTTAAAGTTTTTTTGTTGTTTAAAAAAAAGAGTTGTGAGAAAGTCAAACTTTAGCGTAAAGAGCGAGGCGTTGGGGAAGGGACAGCCCCTTTCATATACGGAATAATTTCTGTTCGTTTTAAGTTTTAACTTCGTTCCTTACTTTCAGTTAAAAAAAAACTTGTTTTTTTTATTTAATTTTTGAACGATTTTGAATTAATGCAGGTTTTGATTATGGCTCACCGTTCATGAATGATTAAAACAAAATTTGCATATTAATTTTCTTTTATTTGGTTAAATGGCTTTCTCGAAACTTGTTTAATTTTATTTACGAACGTTTTTATTAGTAATAAATATACGTAACTTACGAATTAACTTACGTAGCGAACTTTTATATTCATAGATTTTTAATACGCATATTAGGGGGCTCGCCCCCTAGTCAATGCCTTGCTCTTTTAGCTAAAGTTCGAATCACAAAGGTCGTTAATTAGAATAAATAGCTCTTACGAAAGTACTAAAAAAATTTTGACTTAAAGAGCGAGGTATTGGTTAGGGGGTGAACCCAATCACATACGTAATATTTTCTGTTCTCTTTAAGTTTTGATGTTGCTCCTTACTTTTAGTTGAAAAACTTGTTTTTTTATATTTAATTTCTGATCTTTTCTTTAATAATGATCGGAAATCCGGTGCCCCCTTCATAGCAATGTCCCTTCCCCCATGAAAACTTCCTTTATGGAAAGATCCTCCCATCTAACTCCCGACCCACCCCCCCCCCCCCCCTGAAAAAATCCCCCTGAAAACGTCTGTATACCTCCCAATAACCAATACTATATGTTAACACTGGGTAAAGTTCATAACTTTCAGCCCTCCCCCCGGGGACTTCGAGGGATTAAGTCATCCTAAAAGACATAGTTATCATATTTTCGACCATGCTGAACAAATTGGCTATCTCGAAATTTTGATCGGGTGACTTTGGGAAAAAAATGAGCGTGGGAGGGGGCCTAGTTGCCCTCCATTTTTTGTCACTTAAAAAGGGCACTAGAACTTTTAATTCCCGTTCCAGAGAGCCCTCCCACGATATTCTAGGACTACTGGGTCAATACGATCACCCCTGGGAAAAAAAACAAAGAAACACGCATCAGGAATTTTTCTTCTGGAAAAAAATGCAACATTGCACATTTTTGTAGATAGGTGCTTGAAACCTCTATAGTAGGGTTCTCTTATACGCTGAATATGATGGTGGGATTTTCATTAAGGTTCTATAACTTTTAGGGGTCTTTCCCTTTTTTTTCGAAAATTAGCCAAATTTTCTCAGGTGCCTAACTTTCTCAAATTTTCTCAGGCGCCAATCAAAGGCGCCTAGCTCTTGATTGGTAAGACTAAACTTGATGAAACTTATATATTTGAAACCAACATTAAAATCTAATTCTTTTGATGTATTTATTTGATGTTTTGATGTATCAAAATTCTGGTTTTTAGGGTTTCGGTTACCATTGAGCCGGGTCGCTCCTTACTTACAGTTCGTTACCACGAACTGTTTGATTGCGCCTTTTCAAAATGCAAAGTAACAAACCTGTCAGCTTCATAGCAATGTGGACAATTTCTTCGGTTTTACACCAAATAATTACGAGGCTTTTGGCGTGAAGACACTTGGAAGACGGGCTTTTTTGTTTCATACATTATAATTAAAGGTGTTGGTTCATTTGGATTCAACCCCCTAAATTACCCATATTAGCCATTAAATTATCCTAAATTATCCTAAATTAGCCATATTCTTTTCTTTGTAAGCTCTTTTGTTAGAATTATAAAGTATCTATAATAAAAAAACAGAAAAAAAAAACAAGGAAAAAAAGTATTTAGGGCTACATAGTTTCAGAGCGTATGCTGCTTTGTACAAATGCACCCACACATGTTTAATTGAGTCATTCCTTAACCTCATTTAAGTTCTTATAATTAGCCTTACTATTCTAGTAAGGTGCCCTAGATGAGCATGGCTGCTCTTTTCCTTGAGACGAAAACCACCAAGGAAACCACCACGAAAACCTCCAAGGCCAATGAAAATTTTCGCCAAGTTGGAACTTACAAAATCTTTAGTTTAAGCTAAGTTGGCACTTTAGTTTTTAAGTTCAGTTCGAACTTAAAAAATTAGGAAAATTTGGGAACTCAATTTTTAATAAAAAAGACATGCATATGCGGTCATGCGGTCATTAGCGCTTAATGGACACGAAGTTTGAAAATAAGGAACACGTGTCAAAAATCAGCAGAATATGAGCTCTAGAACTTGTGGCTTTCCTGACAGTTCTATCAAAAGACAAACACTGTCATTAATCGGCAACAGGGGCGTGATTTGCTATGCGGCAGGAGGGCACCTACCCCTCCCAGATCTTAGTTCACCCATACTGCATTTTGCCCTCCCCCCCCACTTAGCTGAAATTTAGTTTCTTCGAAAATATGGAAATGGCTCATTTTTCAGTTTTTACAGTCATTTTCACTTGACTTGAGAAAACGGGCTCCAAAGTTGCCCCTCCCCCAGGATTTAGACGAAATTACGTCACTGATTGGCGGTAAACTGGGTAAAAAAAATTGAATGAGTAGAATAATGTAAGAATTCAAACCTTACACCTTGTTACGAAAGGAAATGAAAAAAAATATATATAAGAAATATATTATAAACATAAGAATAAACTCTTCAAACGATTAGTTTTAATTGACTTACCTACAATATCATCTTTTTAGAAAAACAACTCACAGTATTTTGTTACATTCGGCCCTTTAGCGTTTCAACTTTATTCGCATATCGAAAGAATCCATATTTTCTTCTGCTTACAAAAAAAATATCGTTTTTATTACTAAATTTTTATTAGATAAAGTACAAATATTAGATTAAATTTTGGCTCAGACACCATGAAAAAAATCTCCTAGAATTGTTGAATAATCAGTGTCATAATAGCACTTATAGAAAGATAAGCGCTAACCTCGGTGGTATTCCGGAGGAAATAACGTGTGATTAACACAGGAAAATATTGTCAAATTTACCGAAGTAGTTTACGTTTATTTTTCTTTCCTTTTTTTCACGACTCATTGAGGCAACAATGATGAAATTTTGTGCAAAGAGTATTGCCTTCATAAATTTGTAACAACGAAATGAAAAATTGTAGAAGATCAAGGTTTTCAAGTATTAGCAGACAAAAGATGGAGCCAGAGGCAACATGTTTTCATTCCGACGTTCTTGCCTCTTGAGAAAGAATTACCCTTTAAGTTACAAAATACAAGTAGTATTAATTAGATGTGCCAAAGAAAATGCAATAATCAAGGTCTCCCCCTCCTCCACAAAATAAATTCCTATGTATATAGAGGTCAATTTACCTTATTCGACCTTGCTCCAGTCTGAAACTCAGAGATTTCGGAGATTTTTTCTATCTTAGCAATTTAAGTGCTAAGTTCCGAAAGGAAATCGGTAAATTTGCTCTCTAACTCGACTGTTGCCGTCACTGAGAAATCGCTTTAAAGCTGCATTTGTGGAGAGGATATCGGGCGCATAGGGTTAATTTTGAGATGTTTCAATAACGGCTTGGGTTTCAATTGCCAGTGAGTATTTAGAGGGTGGCCAAGACACTCATTAATTGTGAGTATAGAAGCTAAAACAAATTTACATTTTCTTCTCCAAAAATCTCCAATTTTTGAATATGCAATATACAATCTGCAAACTTTCTAAGCCTGGAAAGTTTGCAAAGCTTGATAGCAAAAAAAGTACGATTTTAGGCCCAAGTTGTTCAAAATTTGTGATTAAATCCTTTGAGCTAACTTACAGGGTAAAATTTTCTCCCTACTCCCCTGTGTGCTGCTAAGGTCCCACGAATAGCTTCAAATATTACTATGTAACTTTCAGCTTCTAGACAGTCAATATAAACACGTAAGGTATTTTATCTAACGGATTTTATATACTTCTTAACGACCATTTTGTCACCTGCTGTTAAAAACGCGACCAGCCATAGAGCGTTGACCACAAATATGATTTGACATGCTTTACTATTTTTCTGGCTCACTGTTGCACTGATTTGTATAATCCAAAGCATATAACCAATAATGGGAATAGCCAGTTATGCGTGTAGGCAAAATTACATAGTTAGCCAAGTAATATAAGCGATAAGCAGTACACAATTCAGCCTCAAAATTCCTATCTAAAAAATAGCTGACTCGCGTGAACTTATAAGGGTAATTTCAAATAAATTTTCAAAGTTACAAAAAAAGAATGTCCTTGCTAGAGAAACTAGGATTACACTTTCAGTATTTTATTTCATTGCATTTCAACTCATTGCAGTATTAGGTCAATTGAAGCCATCACAGTTGCGCAGACTCCCCTTTACCCTACTCAATTCAGTGCTTCACTCTTTGCTCCTTCACATGAAGTTTCTAATTCCTATAAATATTTGCTTATGAAGTCTTCTACCAAATTCGGAGAGTGACTTGATTCCCGTTTGGTTTCAGCTTAGTCGACATGAGTGCGTTCATTGTCCCTAAAAATCACCCAGAAACCCACGCTCGCAACCTTAGGTGTACGTGAGCAACGGGTTGGGAACCTTCTAGCTGTGCAATTAAATGTTAATTTCGTTACAGGCAAAACACGTAAAAAAATATCTATATTACTTTTTTATTTTCCCACAACTATCTCATAATTATCCTATTTTACTAGTTTTCAGGATTTGCCTAACACCTATCGCAAAAGCGTCTCCATCCAAAACAAATTGCCTTGCACATGTCTTGGTATCCTGGCCCGAAGATCTATTCTCAGTGCTGATGAATCTCCTTGGCCATTTCTAGTTGAATTTCTACTTTAGATTCAATTGCAGACTTGAAAGAGTTCCGAACAGAATTTTCGTGTCTGGCAGTTAGATTTAAGCTGTGCTATATCTAGCTTAGAAAAAAAAACTTATATGGATAATAAGTGAAATAATCCAATCGTTTTTAGATGTTGTTTTAGGGAGTATATTGGGGTTTGGTCTGATTAATTCATTAAAACCGGAAAGTGTGGCCATCACATGATCTCCATAATCATTAAGGAAGCAAAGCAGGTTGTCCAATTGAAAATCTCCAAATGACATTCAAGAATACTGGATACATAGACAAAGATATCCACACTCTTCATAGACAACCTAATGGCTCTTTCACAAGGCCTAGTCATATTTTAATGTCTATAGAAGTTCTCGAACAGGCAAAAGCATCGATTTTTCGACAGCAGTGACATCCCTGCTGTGTCGTACGAAAGAGAACACTGGAAGCTAAATCAGCATTGAGAGAAATAGCTCCAAATTTTTTTTAAATAATTGGTGGCGAAAAAAAAAAAAAAAAACGCCTTAAGATAAACTGGAAACCAAGCTTGTTAAGCCAAACAACGCGCCAAATGACCAGACAGTTTGGCTATCGAAAGAATCATGACCCAAAGACTGTAATACCTGCGACCTGTTGTACAAATTGGAGTTGATCAAACGTCAAAGACCATCCTAAAGTGATAACCAACGAGAATACAATGAAGGAAAAAAAACAAAACGAAGAATACATCCTACTTAACACACCAGGGTTGCCAGCACGGTCACTTCCTAAAGTGCTAAAATTTTCTAAATGTGTCTGCTACACAGCGATTTTCGGTGCTACAGTAAAAAAAATTGCACGTGTCGTGACTTGCGCCACGACAAGCGCATGGTCTGCTTAAGTGTGCTTAGATTAGTTTTATGTCAAATTTTTTGTCTGGTTATTTCATACATAGCTCCAATTCTTTGAAACTAACACGTCAAAAAGGTGGTCTAGGTTATATCAACTTTGCGCCAGTCTTTCAAAGACAATTACGGGAAAAAGGTGCATTGCACTTTTTTTTAATTGCTCTGTCTTTCTTCAGGATCTTCATTATTTCTTCCAAGACAAAAGAATAAATTGTAGCACGAAAGTGTTACTATTTGGTAATAAAATGTAGCACGTGTTACAGTGCTACTCATGATGAAATACTACTAAAATAGCATTTCCGTGAAACAGGCAGCAACCTTGAAACACAATAGAATAACCTACTATAGGCAAAGACGTCTATACAGCCTCACTAGGAATCAAGGAACAATTTTATGGGTAAAAGCTTGAAAATACGACATTTGGACAAAAAAAATTCCTTCTCAAATGGTAAAATTCTAATCTAAATGATAATGATGAGGAAATGGGGAACTAACTTGCAAATAGATTGATCTCATCTATGGTCGGTAATGCATTTCTTTACTAATTTGTCTAAAATATGCGGACTAAAGGATGCATAAATTCCAAAGAAAAAATGAGCCAATTTCAATAACCGTCCACAAAATAATTACTTTCCGGTCACCTATGTATCTTGATTTTCCTTTGGGCGTTCCCACATTAAATGTCGTATTACATTGTTTACCACCATATGCTCCCGTTAGCGTCAGTAACATAACGATCTGCTAAATTTTTGTAATATATCCTATCCCAAAATTACTAGTATTTTCTCTCACACATGGGAAAGTTACTTTAAAGTTAATAAACCGAGGAGCAAAAAAAGGCACTGATTAGGCTACTATGGGAACGGATTGACAGTAATCATCCGAACGGAACGGTCAAACACTTTTACCATATTGCACCGTCTTTTGAAAGTGCAACATAAAAAACAATATTTTTAAGGTATAAATAGGGTTCTGGAGCAAGAGTCAGGGTTGCCACTTTATTTTTTCTTAAGCTTACATTCTTACCAGCAGAAAAACTGTCTTGGGAAAAATATTCGTGGGTTGGGGGCTAAACAAATAAAGAAGCACTTTAAAAATACACTAGCTCTTTCAATTTCCAATTGAATGAGCCCTTTTGAATTTTCTACGACAACGATTTCAAAAAGAACTTTATATGCCGCAGGGTATAACTTACAAACCTTGCCTTGAGGGCTGTGGGGTGAGGGGTTGTCATCCTTAAAGGCTTAATTTCCAAAACTTTCAACTACATTGAATAAAATAGCTATCTAAAAATTTTGCTTGGATGTGTTTGGGTAAAAGGTGGGCTTGGGAGGGGGGTTAGTTGCCCTCAAATCACTTTCGACTATTAAAAAGGGTACTAGCCTTTTGAATTTCAAATCGAATGAGCCCTTTTTCAAGTTTCTACGACAAAGATTTCAATAAAAACCTTATATGCCCCCAGGGCATAACTTATAACCCTTGCCCTGAAGACTGTGGGGGAGTGTCCTACTTTAAGGTATAATATCCTAAACTTTGAACGTCGTGGGACAAATTGGCTATCTCAAAATTTTTATTGAATGTGTTTGGGAAAATGGTGGCCGTGGAAGGGGTGTTAGTTCCCTTCCAATCACTTTTGACAATTAAAAAGGGCACTAGCCATTTCAATTTCCAATCGAATGAGCCCTTTTTGAAGTTTCTACGACAACGCGTTCTATAAAAACCTTATATACCCCCAGGGCATAACTTACAACCCTTGCCCCGAGGGTTGTGGGGGAGTGTCCTCCTCAAAAACATAATTTCTATCTGGAAATCAACTAATGGCTGAACAAAATGGCTATCTCAAAATTTTGATTGGATGTGTTTCGGGAAATGCTGGGCGTGGAAGGGGTGTTAGTTGCCTTCCAATCACTTTCGTCTATTGAAAAGGGCACAAGCCACTCCAATTTCAAATTGATTGAGCCCACTTCGAAGTTTCTACGACAACTTCTTCATTAGGAATGCCCTGCTCTAAAGGAAAAAATAACAAATAATACATTGTGCCAACATAGTGCTTATATGCCCTCATGGCATAACTTAATACCCTTGCCCCGAGGGTTGTGGGGGAGTGTCGTCAAAAACATATTTTCTATCTGGGAATCAACTACGCCGAACAAAATGACTATCTCAAAATTCTGATTGGATGTGTTTGGAGGAATGATGGGCGCGGGGGGGGGGGGTCTAGCTGCCTTCCAATCACTTTTGACTATTAAAAAGGGCACTAGCCACTCCAATTTCCAATCGAATGAGCTCTTTTTTTAAGTTTCTACGATAACCCCTTCAATACGAAGTGCCCGGGTATGGAGAAAAAAATAAAACATTATGCCAACATCGTTCTTTACTTAGGCAGTGCTATTGCGCTGCCTATGATTTCTGTTCACTTTGGGCTTCATTTATTTATTGATGGTGATTTGTGGTGGTTTTACGCTTTGAAGATTATCCTACTTTCTTTCTTCTCATTTTTCGTTTAATGAAGCTCTTTGCTTTTCTTTTAAAGAATTATTTTATGGAAAAAGCTTTTTTTTAAATTAATATGATACAAAATCAGCATTCTAGGTCCGGCCCTAATAATCCCTTCGTATAGTACACTTAACGGTTATAGTACCTTACTACGCAGTTGCACATCAGTTATCAGTGGAACTTTTTGTGAGGCACTGAGCCTCAATCCTCACCCAGAAGCCTTAAAAAAAGGAATTTTATGTCCAAAATTTCTGCAAGATTTCCTTCAAATAAATAGGGGAATGGAAAGCCCACGAGCTCCACTTTATTCGAATAGATATATTTGAACTAAGTGTCCGATAGGGGCACTGAAAGAATGACATCCCCCCTTTATCGCAGAGACGATTTTTTTTACATGAAAAAGAAGTTTTAAAAGTATTGGGATAAAAGAGTGTATCTTCAGTAGCTTAAAGAGCCCGGGCTTCAGAGATGGTAGTCATTATATTGAAGATGGCATTAAAAATGGCAATTAAAAAAAACAACTCTTTGTCAAATTAAAGTAAATTTTTACATTAGAAATTAAAAGAAACATAAACTATCCTATATATCTGGAGGACTGCCACTCCCTCAATACCCTACTTTATAATTTATATTTGTTATTACAATGCTCAATATTATACTTTTTCTTGTTGGTAAACTTACATTCTACCTTATTTCTTTGGTATATTTACCCTGTTTCTTAAGCCACCTTTTTAAATTTTTTTTTATTCTATCAGAAAAGGGTGCACTAAAAAAAAAAAAAATTATATACAATCTACCTTATTTCTTTGGGTCAATTTAACTTATTTCTAAAGTCCTTCTTTTTAACTTTTTTTTTTAATTTTATCAGAAAACAGTGACTAGAAAATAAAGACAAAGTCGTTACAACTTTTTTCAAAGCATTTTAGTTTGAGGTACATCGAATAGTTTTCATAGCTAACGGAAAGTTTGATGCCTCTAAATGTAAGTTTCAACCCATAAATTCTGAGCTTTCCAAGCGGCCTTTCCTTCTGGTTTATGCGGAGGCAAGAATGTTGTGTGGCTCTTACATTTTCTAAATGTACTTAGTTATGCTTAAATAGCTGTTCCCCATAAGGTAGGTCCAAAAGACCAACCGTTTCACCCTTTCTGATGAAACTGGTAGGGACCATTTGGAAAAAAAAGTGTGCCATGATTTTTGTTTATTTTTTTTCGCCTCCTAACATATCCTCTGATCTGGCGCTCACAGGTTAAATTATTTAGTTTTAAAGACTAAGATTGCTCTGCGATGGTTAATTATAGCCATGATATCGTCCTGGTAATTTTAGACTACGTTCACCCGTGTTTGTTTCCGTGAGCAAACGTGGTAGTTATTTTTACTGACAATTGATTGATTGTGTAGTAAATAGTTAAATTTGACACCAAAGTAATTTAATTTCCTTGTGGTGTGCTCGTAGAGCCTGAAAGACAATTATGCTCTGAAATTCAGGGAATAGTTGATAATATTTGAAGCATTAATTCTGATGAAATTATGAATTTGATAGTGCGGACAAAAAAACACACAAAAAAAACGCTTGAACCTTTAAGGAATGCAAAAAAATTATATTTTGCAAATTTCAATTTGTTTTTTTTCTTTTCATTTCTGTTTTATTATTTTTTTAATTTAAATTTTTAACAATTCAAATTTTTAAGAATTCCAGTTCTTCAATTGAAACAAAAATTCCGATTTTAAAAATTGTATTGTTTAAAAACTGTTTTTTTTTTAGAATTGTGGAAGCTTTTTGGCATTAATATGGGAACCTATTCTTGAATGCAGATATCAGCATGGTCAGGTTTACCATTACACCACTGGCTTAGGACCACCCCTGTATCTTAGGGTGGACAAAATGAGCTAGTTCCTTAATTGATACAAAAACTCCGATTTTTTTTAAAATCGTAATTGCTTAAAAACTGTTAAATTTTTGAGAATTATAGAATCTTTTTGGCATTACCGCGGGATCGTATTCTTGAGTTCAAATATCAGCAGGGTCAAGTTTACCATTAGACCAATGGCTTAGGACAACTTCTGCCTCTTAGGGTGGACAAAATGAGCTTGGTGATCGATATTTGTTATAATTAATGTTGCAGTTTCAAACTAAACTTCAGTAGTAAGGGCCCAATTACTTGAAAACCTACACGCACTTTCACAAGCCTGAGGCATGGATATGTGTGTGTACTTTCAAGTAATTGGGTTACCAGGGTCATTTGCCTATTACAATGAACTCTACATGGGTTGCTAGACATGTTTTCTATTATGACACCCATTTTTGGAGGTCAAACAGAGAGAGAGAGTGGTGGACACACTAATTTGATTAGTAGTTGGATTCGGATATAAGGAGTAATTTTCATTGTATTTCATATTAGTAAGAGAATTGAATTCAGAGAGAGAGAGAGTAGTTTATTTGAGAGGATATTAGTGGAGAAAAACTGAGTGGTGCATTTACACTATTGGAGATTAATGATGGAACCGACAGCAGCAGCAGCAACGAAATACGAGTACCCAATGTAGCTGTGGAAATAACCACTGGCTATAGACTATGTCTTGAATGGGACATTATGTATGCGAGATACGTGATATCATTAAGCAAGTTTAAGCAGGAGGAGCAACTATGTTTTGCTGGAAAAGTGAATATTCTCCATATAAATAAACTTCGGTCAGCATTAGATGTCCTATCGAAATATATTGATGAGAACAAAATGCATCAGTGAATATTATTTTTGTAATTATGTTCAATAAAAATGTTTCTAAATCAATGATATTTTTCTTTCTTTCTATAGTAGACTAGCTTATATTTTCTAGAGTACAAAAAGAAATTCTGATTAGTCTGAAGTTGGTTGTGAGAGAGTTAGGACTCTAAAAAAAAAAATGGGTAGATTCGAGAAAGAGCGAATCATGAGGAATCTAGCTCTTATGGAAAAACGTTTGATTCTAGATGATGATTTTCTAGAGTTGTCTATTCAAAGGAAGATATTTTCTCGGGGAATGCTTGTCGATATAATGAAAACTGATTCTCCATCATTAGACTATTGTATGAAGCTTCTACATCGTGGTCCAAATGCATTTACACAATTTATTGATATATTGATCACGACACGGCAAAATGATATTGTGGATATGCTTTTAAACATTAGTTTTGAAATTTAGGACTTTTTTCATGAGAAAGATGGTGCTCAAGGATGATTTACTCCTCTCTCTCTCTATCTCAGACAATTTTTGTTGTTACAAGCTCAGTTTCATTGTGGTAGTGAGAGTGTCAACACATGACAAAATGTTCCATACATGTCCGTTATGTATGTACTCACTGGGCAGTTGGTCATCATCATGTGAGAATTGCACAATGATTGAGGAGTATGATGAAAAGTGTAGATTATGCAACCCGTGTGAATTGCATAGAGGATATGCTGTACAAATTAAAGGTTGTAATTCCTGTCTTGAAGAGGTGTGTGACTCTCATCCTAGAGGTCACCTATGCTCCAATTGTCATTATGATAAATGTAATCAGTGGGAGAGTACATATCCCGGTATGATTGGAAAGAATCCTAACCGTGATTTTAGTTTATTGCTACGAGATTGGTATCGTC
>JAQQPU010020025.1:0-15870 GCA_029168905.1 Artemia sp. Kazakhstan ARC1039
TTAAAAATTTTGCCAAGACGAAAGGAGTGAAGGACCTTAATTTACATTACGACTTTTTTGCATACCGCAAGATCAAGCAATACTTTTCAAAAGGCTTTATTATATCTTTTCAGAACAAGTTCCTTACGTAATGTCCCTCCTAAACTTATTATATAACTTGAAGTACTCATCCTTTTTGCCCACAACTTTATATTCATGGCTTTTTGCATACCCCAACACCAAGCAATACTTTTCAAAAGGCATTATTATGTCTTTTCAGAACAAGTTCTTTACGTAATGTCCCTCTTAAGCCTATTTTACAAGTTGAAGTACTCATCCTTATCACCCACAACTTTATATTAAGGCTTTTTGCATACCCCAACACCAAGCAATACTTTTCAAAATGCTTTATTATATTATTTCAGAACAAGTTCCTTTCTTAATGTCCCTCCTACACCTATTTTACAAGTTGAAGTACTCATCCTTTTTCACCCAAAACTTTACCTTCCGGCTTTTTGCATACCCCAACACCAAGCAATACTTTTCAAAAGGCTTTTTTATATTATTTCAGAACAAATTCTTGTCACTGTTACATTCTCTCGTTATTTCAAAGTTCATTTTGGATTTCATTCGTTAAAATGTAAGAGTTGGAATATTTCAGTAGTGTTTTGTCGTGGTTTACCTTGTCACTGTTACATTCATTTGATTTTTCAAAGTTCATTTTGGATTTAATTCGTCGAAATGTAAGACTTAGTATATTTCAGCACAGTTTTCTTGTGGTTTACCGTGTCACTGTTACATTCTCTTGATGTCTCAAAATTCATTTTGGATTTCATTCGTTGAAATGTAAGAGTTGGAATATTTCAGTAGTGCTTTCTTGTGGTTTACCTTGTCACTGTTACATTCTCTTGATGCTTCAAAGTTCATTTTGGATTTTTTTTTGAAATGTAAGAGTAGGAATATTTCTGTAGTGTTTTGTCGTGGTTTACCATGTCACTGTTACATTCTCTTGATGTTTCAAAGTTCATTTTGGATTTTTTTTTCGTTGAAATGTAAGAGTTGGAATTGTCACTGTTACATTCTCTTGATGTTTCAAAATTCATTTTGGATTTTTTTTTCATTGCAAAGTCAGCGTTGGAATATTTAGGTAGTATTTTGTCGTGGTTTACCTTGTCACTGATATATTTTCTTGATGTTTCAAAATTCATTTAGGATTTTTTTTTGTTGCAATATCAGAGTTGGAATATTTCAGTAGTATTTGGTCATGGTTTACCTGGTCACTGTTGCATTCTCTTGAAGTTTCAAATTATTTTTTTTTGTTGAAATGTAAGAGCTGGCATATTTCAGTAGTGTTTTATCGTGGTTTACCTTGTCGCTGTTACATTCTCTTGATGTTTCAAAATTCATTTTGGATTTTTTTTTTGAAATTTAAGAGTTGGATTATTTCAGTGTTATTTTTTCGTGGTTTACCTTGTCACTGTTACATTCTCTTGATGTTTCAAAGTTCATTTTGGATTTTTTTTTTGTTGAAATGTAAGAGTTGGAATTGTCACTGTTACATTCTCTTGATGTTTTAAAGTTCATTTTTGATTTTTATCGTTGTCATACAAGAGTTGTAATATTTCAGTAGTGTTTTGTCGTGATTATTTTGTCACTGTTAAATTGTCTTGATTTTTAAAAGTTCATTTGGGATTTCTTTCGTTTATATATAAAAGTTGGAATATTTCAGTAGTGTCTGTCGTGATTTACCTTGTCACTGTTACATTCTGAAGATGTTTCAAAGTTCATTTTTGATTTTTTTTTTCATTTAACTGTAAGAGTTGGAATATTTCAGTAGTTTTTTTCTCATGGTTTACATTGTCACTGTTACATTCTTTTGATGCTTCAAAGTTCATTTTGGATTTTTTTGTTGAAATGTAAGAGTTGGACTATTTCAGTAGTGTTTTTAAGTGGTTTACCTTGTCACTGTTATATTCTCTTGATGTTTCAAAATTCATTTTTGATTTTTTTTTGTCGTTGAAATTTAAGAGTTGGAATATTTCAGTAATTTTTTGTCGAGATTTACCTTGTCACTGTTACATTATCTTGATGTTTCAAAGTTAATTTTAGAATTGTTTTCCTTGAAATGTAAAAGTTTGAATATTTTGGTACTGTTTGTCGTGGTTTACCTTGTCACTGTTAGATTCTCTTGATGTTTCAAAGTTCATTTTGGATTTTTGTCGTTGAAATGCAAGAGTTGGAATATTTCAGTAGTGTTTTGTCATGGTTTACCTTGTCACTGTTACATCCTCTTGATGTTTCAAAGTTCATTTTAGATCTTTTACATTGAAATATAAGAGTCGGAATATTTCAGTAGTGTTTTGTCGTGGTTTACCTTGTCACTGTTACATTCTCTTGATTTTTCAAAGTTCATTTTGGATTTCTTTTGTTGAAATATAAAAGTTGGAATATTTCAGAAGTGTTTGTCGGGGTTTACCTTGTCACTGTTACATTCTGAAGATGTTTCAAAGTTCATTTTTAATTTTTTTTTCATTGAACTGTAAGAGTTGGAATATATCAGTAGTCTTTTCTCATGGTTTACACTGTCACTGTTACATTCTCTTGATGCTTCAAAGTTCATTTTGAATTTTTTTGTTGAAATGTAAGAGTTAGATTATTTCAGTAGTGTTTTGTCGTGGTTTACCTTGTCACTGTTACATTCTCTTGATGTTTAAAATTTCATTTTTGATTTTTTTCGTCGTTGAAATGTAAGAGTTGGAATATTTCAGTATTGTTTTGTCGTGGTTTACCTTGTCACTGTTAGATTCTCTTGATTTTTCAAAGTTCATTTTAGATTTTTTTTTTCCTTGAAATGTAAAAGTTGGAATATTTCAGTACTGTTTGTCGTGGTTTACCTTGTCACTGTTACATTCTCTTGATGTTTCAAAGTTCATTTTGGATTTTTTTTTCGTGGAAATGTAAGAGTTGGCGTATTTCAGTACTGTTTTCTCGTGGTTAACCTTGTCACTGTTACATTCTCTTAATGCTTCAAAGCTCATTTTGGATTTTTTCGTTGAAATGTAAGAGTTGGATTATTTCAGTAGTGTTTCGTCGTGGTTTACCTTGTCACTGTTACATTCTCTTGATGTTTCAAAGTTCATTTTGGATTTTTTTTTCGTTTAAATGCAAGAGTTGAAATGTTTCCGTAGAGTTTTGTCGTGGTTTACCTTGTCACTGTTACATTCTCTTGATGTTTCAAAGATTATTTTAGATTTTTTTTTTGTTGAAATGTAAGAATTGGAATATTTCAGTAGTGTTTGTCACGATTTACCTTGTCACTGTTATATTCTCTTGATGTTTCAAAGTTCATTTTGAATTTTTGTTTTTTTTTTTTGAAATGTAAGAGTTGGAATATTTCAGTAATGTTTTGTCGTGTCATACCATGTTACTGTTACATTCTCTTGATGCTTCAAAGTTCATTTTGGATTTTTTTTTTCGTTGAAATGCAAGAGATGGAATGTTTCAGTAGTGTTTTGTCGTGGTTTACCTTGTCACTGTTATATTCTCTTGATGTTTCATTGTTCATTTTAGATTTTTTTTGTTCAAATGTAAGAGTTGGAATATTTCAGTAGTGTTTGTCATTACCTTGTCACTGTTACATTCTCTTGATGTTTGGATTTTATTTTGTTGAAATGTAAGAGTTGGAGTATTTTAGTAGTGTTCATCATGGTTTACCTTGTCACTCTAACATTCTCTTGATCTTTCAAAGTTCATTTTGGATTTCATTTTTTTGTTGAAATGTAACTTACTTGACTTACTTGACTTATGTCTCCTGCCGGGCGCTGCTCGGCGTAGAGAGTGACGTCTGCCTCCTCCATCCACTTCGGTCCATGGCAAGCGTTTGCACATCGCTCAACCTGATATTTGCCATCGTCAGGAACTCGGACAGGCTGTCAGACCATCATTTTTTCGGTCGGTCGCGAGGTCGCTTCCAACCGGCTTTGAAAGGGTCGAAACCGTGGATCGTTTTCGCAGGTATGTGTGGAGGCATTCGAAGTAGGTGTCCGAACCATCGTAATGTTCACTCAGCTGCTTGGGTCGAAAACCGAGACTGCTTGGTGAGCTGCAGCAGCTTCTCATTGCTGACGAAGTCGAGCCATCGTAGACCTTCGATCCTCCTCAGGCTCTTCGCCTGAAAGATTTCAATTGCCTTGAGGGTTTCGGCTGAAGCTTGCCACGTTTCAGCTCCATAGAGCATCACAGAGCCGACGAGGGCGTTGAAAATCCGCAGCTTCGTTGTACGACTGATTTGGTTTTCGCCAGAGGTGACGGTTCAGTCTGCCCATGGCAGAAGACGCTTTGGATATTCTCGCTTGCAGTTCAGAAAGAAGCGAGCCATCTGAAGAAATTATAGAGCCCAGGTAGGTGAACCTTTGGACAACTCGATACTAGTGGTGCTATCCAGGCTAACTGAAGGATTGGCAGCAGGGGAGAATGGGTCTATGGCCATAATTTTCGTTTTAGTCCAGTTTATCTGCAGTCCTACTTTTGCAGCCTCTTCTCGTAGGATTCGAAGCGCTTCCAGCAACTGCTCCTTGGAGTCCGCTAGAATGGCCAAGTCATCGGCAAAATCAGCATCTGTAATGACACGATCTCCAAAGTTGAGTCCAAAGCTGAGACGTGAGGTAGTCCTTGTCATAACGTAGTCTATGATGACATTGAAGAGCTCTGGGGCCACTGCACATCCTTGGCGCACTCTTGTCGTGATTTGGAAGAATGGGCTGCGCCAGCCGTTCACTTGAACACAGCTCTCCGTCCCATGGTGTAGAGCTTTGAATAGTTTGCAGTATTTCTCAGGGATGCCTGTCGATTCTAGAATTTGCCAAAGAGATTCTCGGTCCACTGAGTCGAACGCAGCACGGAAGTCGACGAAGGTAATAAAAGCTTTTTGTCGGAATTCCATTGCTTTTTCTATGATTTGTCGGATCGTAAAAATCTGCTCGATGGTTGAACGGTCCGACATGAAACCAGATTGCTCCGGTCGCCGGATTTTACGAATGATATTTCGACATCGATCTAGCAGGACCATTGAGAAAAGTTTTTCCGGGACAGACAGTAGGGCTATTCCACGGTAGTTCGAGCAGTCGCTTCTAGAGCCTTTCTTCTTCCACAAAGGGATAATGACACCCTTCTGCCAATCTTCGGGAATTATCTCGGTTTGCCAGATTTTAGAGAACAGGGTGTGGAGAAACAGGACCATAACAGGATCTGCATATTTTAGCAGCTCCGAACTCAGGCCACAGATACCGGCAGCTTTATTGTTCTTGAGCCTTTTTACTGCATTTCCAATTTCCGAAGGGCTGAAAGGCTCGTCTGGAGGAGCATCTGCTTCGGGTCTTGGACTGCCAGGTTTGCTGGGACTATCAGTAGGAGGCATAGACGGGCTAGTGTTGTTCAGGAGTGAGCAGAAGTGATCCTTCCACCGCTCGAGACAAGAACCCTCATCAGAGAGAAGTGTCCCATCCCTGGATAGGACGGGTCCCAATTCTGGTGTTTTATTTTCTGTGAGATCACGGAGTTGCTTAAACAGGCTACCCATGTCTTTCTTTTTTGCTGCTAGTTCGATTTCATCGGCTTTCCTTGCAAGAAACTGAGTTCGGTCTCGGTGAATAAGTCTGTTCCACACTGCATTGAGCCTTCGATAGGTGGCCATGTCCCCAAGAAGTCTTGCCCTCCGCCTTTGCTCTATGACCTGCAGTGTTTCGTCAGTTAGCCACGATTTCTTCGGGAAACTTCGCTTTCCAAGCACCAGCTGTGCAGCTTCGCTGGTCTGCGATTTAAAATACTTCCAGGCGTCTTTGCTGCTGTTGAGTGTGCCAAGGAGCTCAAAGCGATTTGATATCTCAACATTATACTTCTGGCGATTATCTGGCTCCTTTAGTTTCCCAATATCCGCTGCTACTGGTTTTCTTTCCGATCGCTGTGCATGGAGGCGAAGCTGGATATCAGCACACAAGCCTGTGATCTGCATTTCCAAGCTCTGCTGATCTGTAAGTTCTGCAGTTCTTCAGCGATGATCTCCAGCGTTTAGAAATAATGACGTAGTCAATCATCTTCTTTGTGCGACCGTCGTTACTATACCACGTGTACTGGTGGATAGTCTTACGTTGAAAGTAGGTGTTTGCGATCACAAGTTCATGAGATCGGCACAGTTCGAGTAGGCGAAGGCCGTCGTCGTTCAGTGGGTCGGGGGATACAGGTCCAATTGTGCCACGCCAAACACCAATATCATCTCGCACTGTAGCATTGAAGTCACCGAGAAGAACAGTGACATCGTGGGGAGACACTGTTGACAGACATCTAGACAGAGCAGAGTAGAACTCTTCCTTGGTTACGTCGTCGGAATCGTTGGTCGGGGCATAGCATACGAAAATTGTCATCTTGCCATGCTTGTGCCCAAAGCGGGCCTTCATTATTCTGTCCTATACAGCTTCGTGCAAGAGTAAGGCCTTTTTTGCAGGGCCGTTTAGCGCGAGACCAACACCATTTCTTCTCATGCTCCCTCCAGACCAGACTAACGGGTGATTATCGCCTATTCGCTCTTCTCCACTTCCAGTAAGACGGGTTTCTGTGAGACCTGCAATTGCCACTTTATTCTTACGAAGTTCTTGAGAAAGAGGGTTCTTTGATGCAGGTGCATTCAGGGTCAAAACATTCCAGGTGGCTATTTGAAGCCCCCTTTGGTCAAGAAGGTTTAGTCTGTCAGTCTTTCTGACGTCGTCAGCATGTCCGTTGACGCGCGATGGTCGAAATCTTAAAAGGGGATATTTTATTTTATAGAGTTGGAATATTTCAGTAGTGTTTTGTTGTGGTTTACCTTGTCACTCTTTCATTCTCTTGATGTTTCAAATGGTTTACCTTGTCACTGTTACATTCTGAAGATGTTTAAAAGTTCATTTTGATTTTTTTTTCGTTGAACTGTAAGAGTTGGAATGTTTCAGTAGTGTTTTCTCGTGGTTTATCTTGTCACTGTTACATTCTCTTGATGCTTCAAACTTCATTTGGGATTTTTTTCGTAGAAATGTAAGAGGGATTATTTCAGTAGTGTTTTGTTGTGCTTTACCATGTCACTGTTACATTCTCTTGATGCTTCAAGGTTCATTTTGGATTTTTTTTTGTTGAAAAGCAAGAGTTAGAATATTTCAGTAGTGTTTTGTCATGGTTTACCTTGTCACTGTTACATTCTCTTGATGTTTCAATGTTCATTTTAGATTTTTTTTTGTTCAAATGTAAGAGTTGGAATATTTCAGTAGTGTTTGTCATGGTTTACCTTGTCACTGTTATATTCTCTTGATGTTTCAAAGTTCATTTTGTATTTTATTTTGTTGAAATGTAAGAGTTGGAGTATTTTAGTAGTGTTCATCATGGTTTACCTTGTCACTCTTACATTCTCTTGATCTTTCAAAGTTCATTTTGGATTTCATTTTTTCGTTGAAATGTAAGATTTGGAATATTTCAGTAGTGTTTTGTTTTGGTTTACCTTGTCACTGTTTCATTCTCTTGTTGTTTCAAATGGTTTACCTTGTCACTGTTACATTCTGAAGATGTTTAAAAGTTCATTTTGATTTTTTTCGTTGAACTGTAAGAGTTGGAATATTTCAGTAGTGTTTTCTCGTGGTTTATCTTGTCACTGTTACATTCTCTTGATGCTTCAAAGTTCATTTTGGATTTTTTTCGTTGAAATGTAAGAGGGACTATTTCAGTAGTGTTTTGTCGTGCTTTACCATGTCACTGTTACATTCTGAAGATGTTTCAAAGTTCATTTGGATGTTTTTCGTTGTAATGTAAGAGTTGGAATATTGTACCGTGAATAAAATGTACTTAAAATATGAAAAACGTATTTCCTTCTAAAAATACTTCCGATATAAATTAGACTCTCACTAATTGAGTTTAAATTCCGTTTCAAACTCTCGTCTGAATTCATAAACAAAGAAAGAAAAACCACATTTTATTCTCAGCCAAATATCCCTTTAAAGTAAAAGATGATTAATTTCGAATACCAGCTTGAAGAATTTCAAGAATACTCTGTTGTAGTCTGTGAAACTTCACATTTTTTGTTCTACAAAACAAAAGAGACTTGTACATTTCCAGACGCTATTGACAGATTTGAAAAGCAAAAAACCGCGGGTTGAATGGCATTACAAAGCAAATGAGATGGTATTGAATTTCGCAAAAATGCTTGACAAAAATCATACGAAATTGTTATATACAAAGACGGAGTTTCTCTTAGGAATGCGGGCATTTAATGATCTAAACATTGCGAAAAAATTATTGGGTATTTTGTCTGCATAAGAGTAAAGTGGTTCATCCTTCAACAGGAGTTGGGCCAATCGTGAAATAGTGATTAATGCTCAGAATCAGAACCTGTGTTATATAGGAGTGAAAAAGTGTTTTTCGGGGCATTCTATGACGATTAAGAATAGGGTATTCATTCGATATTCGGCATTACTTCCGATATAAATTAGACTCTCCCTAATTGAGTTTAAATTCCGTTTCAAACTCTCGTCTGAATTCATAAACAAAGAAAAAAACCGCATTTTATTCTCAGCCAAATATCTCTTTAAAAAGTACCAAGTAAAAGATGATTAATTTCGAAAACCAGCTTGAAAAATTTAAAGAATACACTGTTGTACTCTGTAAAACTTCACATTCTTTGTTCTACAAAACAAAAGAGACTTGAACATCTCTAGGCGCTATTGACAGATTTGAAAAGGAAAAACTGCGGGTTGAATGGCATTACAAAGCAAATGAGATGGTTTTGAATTTCGCGAACATACTTAACAAAAATAATACGACATTGTTATATACAAAGTTTGGAGTTTCTCTTAGGAATGTGGGCATTTAATGATCTAAAAATTGCGAAAAAACTATTGGGTATTTTATCAGCATTAGAGTAAAGTGGGGAATCCTCCAACAGGAGTTGGGCCACCTTCAGCTTATCTTCCAGATGTGCATCACCAGGGGTTTTGTACCAAATAGTTTCCTGAAAGGAGTAATCACTTCTATCGCCCAGAAAGGAAAAGATCCAAATGACTGTAAATCTTACAGACCCATAACAGTCTCTTGCATCCTGAGCAAAGTGTTTGAGTATGTGATCTTCTCCGAGCTGGATACTGGAGATTTTGGGGATAATCAATTTGGATTCCAGAAAAGTCTCGGTTTTCTAGAGGCTCTTCGCCTTCTTGCTAATGTACTTATGGACTCAGAGAAGTCGCCTGTCTATATGTGTACTATAGATATTTCAAAAGCGTTCGACAGCGTCAACCACATGCAAGCAATGAATGCTCTACTGCTGAGTGGTGTAAGTGCGAGCAATGTGAAAACATTGAAATTCTGGTACGAAAATTCAATAGTTTCTGCCAAATGGAAAGATAGATCATCAGAATCCGCCAAAATCAAAAGAGGCGTGAGGCAAGGGAGCGTTCTTAGTCCTCTCATTTTCAAACATGTGATTTCCAAAATTCTGGACCGCATCTCCCTTCTACTTCACGGTACCGACCTGTCTTACCTTGCATACACTGACGACGTCCTTCTGCTCAGTAGATCGAAAGCTGACTTACAAGATAACCTGAGTCGACTCCACAGTGACTTTCTTTCTATCGGGCTTTCTATCAATATAGAGAGGTGCGAGTTTTTAACCTTCAACGCACCTAAAAGTGAATCTGTGACCCTCGGCAATCATGCAGTCCCAGCAGTATCTGAGCTACGATACCTGGGTATCATGATTGCAGAAACGATCGGTAAAACCAGGCAATCCATCGTCAAGCAAACAACCACTGCCATTAAGCGTGCTTACGGGTCTGTAGTGCCGAATCGCGGACGCTACTCCAGGAAATCTTTAGTCTCAATTTATCGTTCAGTTTGCCAACCACATGTAATCTACCTTGCCGGTGCATCCCATGTGCTGACAGAGAGAGACTCTGAAAAAATCCGAAAGTTCTACTATAAGTATGCAAAATGTTTACTGTGTATATCCAAGCGATACCGGAATTATCAACTGGAAAAATAGTCCAAATCCAAATATGGATTTGGAACAATTCAGTGTTCAAAGTCAGATTGATGAGACGTCGTTTTTCACCTGCATTTGTTTGAAGTTGGTCTCCTTTTTCTTTTTTGTTGTGCTCCACTATAATCTTTTTTCAGATGGTGGGTAATTAAATTATTATTATTATTATTATAGGAGTGAAAAAGTGTTTTTCGGGGCATTCTATGACGATTAAGAATAGGGTATTCATTCTATATTCGGCATTACTACCATTGTCATTATTATGATCTTATCATCCTGACTGTCAGTACGTGTGAATTGAAGTTTGTCTTATATACGTACATTGCTGTGCACCTAAAAATGTAAGTTCTAATAAACCTAATACTTTTCTGTGTGTGTTTATTCTTACTATATGTCTGTATCTCGCATCATAGAGCTAACTAGTTTAATTGTTCTCCATTAGTAACGCTCCTAAGGAATCTTATAACCCTACCAATTATGATTACGCTCCTGGATGGACGGCTCATCAGCCTAACTAACCACTCCACAAAACAATTCTAATTTATTACTTCATCCATTTTATTTTCTCCCTTAGAGAGTGGCTTGGTCATTTTTCTACTCCTTTGTTATATTCAACCCTTCCCCCAGAGCAAATCCATAACGGCACAGTCGGCACGATCCTTAATGCTAAAAGCTTAAAACCTTAACGCCACAAGTGGCGCGTTTGGTGCTTATTGCCACAAGTGGCGCGGTCGTAAAACTTGGAGGAAAACAGGCGAACTAGTTATGCTACAAATTTCTTAAATTAAATTTAAATCATTGGATAGATACGGACTTATAAGAAAAAGTGTTTAGGCCTATAACCACTAGGTTATTATAGGGAAACCCTTTAGACTATCTCATAGGAGATAGTAGTCTCCCTAAATAGGTTAAGTGAAAAAGTAAATTTATCTTGAGTGTATAATTTTGCAAAATTGATTTAAATATTTCGAACGCAAAAATGTCAGAAGAATTAAGCGAACTATTAATTGCGCAAAAGTTGGTCGCGAAAAATGAAGAAACAACAAAATCTATTCCGCAATATGATGGACAATCAGAAGTCGACGAATTTAATATCCAATTGGCCCAATTTGTAAAATTAACCAAAATAGACCAAGAAACCTTAGTAAGTATGCTTCTCCTAAGATTAAGAAGGCAGGCATTAACCTTCCTAAAGCAAATTGAAAATACTATAGGGGATGATGACAATTTGCCAATAAATATAATAGAAAAATTGTTAACGGCATTCAAAGATAGATTTATCGAAACTAGTTCAAAAAATAAATTAAAACACGGAACGGTATGCTTTGACCATACACATAATGTAAGAGAATATTTACACAATATACGAATTTCAGTAGAAGCAAAATTTGAAGAAGTTTCAGGAGAACTGTATGAAAAAATCATACTACATGCCTTTTTGCAAGGGCTTCCCCCAAAGTTATATAGAATGGTAATGTCCAAAAATATTCAGACGTTGGATCTTGCAGTTCAGGAGATGGGACGAATGATCGAAATTGACACGATTGTGGCAAACCACAGTAAAACAAAAATAAATAGCATAGGTGAATCTATCGTAAGGCTAGCCTCCCTTTAAGGTCAGGCTTCTCCAAATTTCTTTTCAAGGGATAATTCCCCAGTGCAACAAAGAAAGAGAACGCAAGAACCCACTAGGCAGAAAACTGTACGTTTTCAGCCCACTAAACCAATCAATTATGGAAATAGTACTGCAGTAGTAAGATGCTATAATTGTAATCGACCTGGACATATCGCGAGAGAATTCCGTTTCAGGATCAGAGCCATAACGACACCAGGGAATGCCGTCGGTAATACGCAGAATTATGGCAACCATTTGTTCGGGAGAACAAATTTTAGCGCCATTGGTGCTCAAGGTTATAGGCAGGGAAGATTACGCCCACCAGTACCTTACAATACATACCAACAGAATTTGTATAAGCCTCCCCCAAATAGACAAAATAATTATCGATTCGAAAACTAAAATACTTGTCAAAGCCCATATAGTGCAAGAATGGTATACAGAAATTCCGAAAATTTGCCGACGGGAAATGCAAATTTTTCAAACCGACGGCATTTGCAGTTGACATCACTACCCGGCACTGTCGCAAGAAATCCAAACAACCGTAATAACACATGGAAAAATCAGCAAAAAATGTAAATCATTTGGCTAGAGATTCCATGGGCATATCTTAATCTCTATTGCAGACGCTGATGTACGAAATAAATCTGCAGGGAAACGTGTGAGGCCCCTCAGCAGAATAAATTGGACCCAGAAGGGGCCCAGAATATTTTATAGGTGCAAACCAATAGTAGTACTGTCTTGTAGTGATAGTAATAATAGGTTACCTATTTTTAATGCTTTTTGTGTTGCAAATGTTTACTTTAAGGCACTAATTGACTCTGGTGCAACGGTTAATATCACAAACTCATACGTATTTAATAAGTTGCCTCCGCATATTAGGCGACGGAAGAATGCTGATAATCCCAATTTAACTAGTGTAACAGGGCATAAATTGGATGCAAAAGGTTCAATTCGCCTATACGTAAAAAGGGATATTAGAATTTTGCCGACAAACTTTATAATATACAACAATTTTCCGTATGAAGCCATTATTGGCGCAAATTTTTTAAGGTCGAATAAAGTATTATTAGACGTAGCGAACGAAAGGCTTGTTTACCCGGCAAATACTCCTTCCCCTACTCTAAGAGATTGTAACAGAGGTTACGAAGAGAATGTAACAGCAAATAGAATTTCTGGCGATATAATGCCACAATCTTTTAAACCCGACTTCTCACTACAAAGAATACATGACAACTAGAAATTTGCTTCCTTATTCTGGGAAACATCGGAGAACTGAAGTAAATATAAACAATAAGTGGATTGAATCTGAAAAAATAAAAATAGGAGATATGCGACGGTATAGGTCGAACGAAATCAAAAAAATAGTGGAATTGTGGAAAAACATAGTAAAACCCAATATGACGCTGCAAGATGCCGCAATGACGAAACAAAGCGCCAGTATGAATCTAATAGACAATAATAGCGAAGAAAAATATTACGGGTTCGCGATACGGAAAACAAAAATCCCTCCCAAAACGATGCAAAGAATTCAAATATCACAGATGATTTAACCAGTGGATAGCAAATCCGAAATATGGCTTGCGATCCCGTCGAATGAAATTCCTGAAAATCTGTTTTGCGAAGAACAGATTATATCTTATGACAAAAGAGAAGGTTTTATTTGGGTAACTAATAACCACGAAAATGATACAATTACAATAAATAAGGGAACTTGTCTAGTTCAAATCCAAGTTATATCGGAGAAAGATTTAGATAGGTGGGAAAATTCCAAAAGAAACCCAGTTAATGGCATTAAAACCTCAAACAACAAATACCCCCTAACCAAATCGCAATTTTTAAACAAATTTATTATGGATCATATTACTGACTTGGAACTCAAGAAAAAATTATGCAAATTATTATGGAATTTTAAAGATGTATTTTCCGCATCTGAAGATGACATTGGACAGATACCGTTTTATGAACATTCGATTCTAACGACTGGTAATCCAGTTGCGAAACAACCATATCGTATACCGTATAAGCACAAAGAATGGATAAAAAATCGAATTCATGAATTAGAAAAAAATGAGATTATACGCCCCAGTATAAGTCCGTATTCAGCACCAGTGATCTTGGTCCCAAAAAAGAATGGTGACCTGAGACTTGTAATAGATTATAGAGCCCTTAACAAACAAGTAGTTAGTGATAAATTTCCTTTCCCAAGAATAGATGAAATTCTTGACTCTATTTCAAGTAAAAACAAAATTTTCACTTCTCTGGACCTGACCCAAGGCTACCACCAAGTGAAAATAGCCGAAAAAGATGTCTACAAAACTGCGTTTTCTAAAACCGAGTGTGGTTCCTATGAATACTTAAGAGTACCTTTTGGGCTCAAAACAAGTACAAGCGCGCTATGTAGACCCTTATTGCATCTATTAAGAGGATTAAAAAATATCATTAATTGTGTTGATGATGTCATTTGTGTATGAGAAAATGCTGATTTACACTTAGCAACACTATGTAAAGTGTTCGAGAAATTCAGAGAAGACAATTTAAAATGCCGGCCCGAAAAAGTAAATTTATTTAAACCTAAAAATTAAATTTTTAGGAGTAGTGGTGACGGAAGGAGAGATATCCCCAGACCCAGACAAAGAAAAATGTGCTGAAAACCTCAATTTAGAAGCTTTTTAAAGATTTCTAAAGCACTAATTGATAAATGGCTACAAACATCAGAATTGACTTTAGAAGACAGGAAATGTCATGGGAAGATGTTTTTGAAATCCCCCCTACCCAAAACTCAAAAATGTCTAAAATTCTATTTAAGATGCTTTTTAAATATTTCTTAAGCACTAATAGATAGTTCTAAAAGCATCAGAATTGACGTCAGAGGACACGTTATATCACGGGAAGAGGTTTTTAAAATCCCCTTCCCCCCAAACTCAAAAAGGTTTTAAAATATTTCTAATTTACTAATTGATAGAGGGCTATAAACATCAGAATTGACTTTAGAAGACAAGTTATGTCATGGGAAGATGTTTTTGAAATCCCCCCTTCCCAAAACTCAAGAGTGTCTAAAATTCTACTTAAGAAGCTTTTCAAATATTTCTAAAGTACTAATAGATAGAGCGCTACAAATATCAGAATCTATTTCAGAGGACAAATTATTTTATGGGAAGATGTTCTTGAAATCTCCCTTCCCCCCAAACCCAAAATTTTCTAAAATTCTACTTTAGAAGCTTTTTTAAATATTTCTAAAGTGCTATGACATAGAGCACTACAAACATCAGAATCGACTTTAGAGGACAATTTATGTCATGGGAAGATGTTTTTGAAATCCCCCTTTGCCCCAAACTAAAAATTTTCCAAAATTCTACTTTAGAAGCTTTTTAAATATTTCTAAAGCACTAAGACATGGAGCGCTACAAACATCAAAATCGACTTTAGAAGACAAGCTATGTCATGGGAAGATGTTTTTGAAATCCCCCTCCCCAAAAATCAAAAATGTCTAAAATTCTGCTTAAGAAGCTTTTTAAATATTTCTAAAGCACTAATAGATTGAGCGCTACAAATATCAAAATCGACTTCAGAGGACAAATTATGTTATGGGAAGATGTTTTTAAAATCCCCCTTCCCCCCAAACTCAATATTTTCCAAAATTTTACTTTAGAAGCTTTTTTAAATATTTCTAAAGCTCTAAGACATAGAGCGCTGCAAACATCAGAATAAACTTTCAGAGGACAAATTATGTTATGGGAAAATTTTTTTCAAATCCCCCTTTGCTCCAAACTCAAAATTTTCCAAAATTCTATTTTAGAAGCTTTTTAAATATTTCTAAAGCACTAAGACATAAAGCACTACAAACATCAGAATCGACTTTAGAGGACAAGTTATGTCATGGGATGATGTTTTTGAAATCGTCCTTCCCCCCAAACTCAAAATTTTCAAAAACTCTACTTTAGAAGCTTTTAAAATATTTCTAAAGCACTAATAGATAGAGTGCTTAAAGCTTTAGAATCGACTTCAGAGGACACGTTATATCACGGGAAGAGGTTTTTAAAATCCCCCTCCCCCCCAAACTCAAAATTTCCTAAAATTCTACTTTAGAATCTTTTTAAAGATTTCTAAAGCACTAATTGATAAATGGCTACAAACATCAGAATTGACTTTAGAAGACAGGTTATGTCATGGGAAGATGTTTTTCAAATCCCCCCTCCCCAAAACTCAAAAATGTCTAAAATTCTACTTA
>JAQQPU010020026.1:0-15865 GCA_029168905.1 Artemia sp. Kazakhstan ARC1039
TTTTACCTAATGTAAAAATGGAATTTCATGTTACTATACTCGTTATGGCAAAATGTGTGCAGTAAAGCAAAGCGCCATTTCAGTAAGCACCATTTCAATAAGGCAATTATTTTTTAAAAAAAATAATTGCCGTTTTTTTTTACCCATAGCCTAAAAGCGGAGTTTTAGGTTACGGCAGTATACTAGCTGTTGCTAAATATATGCATTAAAGCAAGGCGTAATCTTAATAGGTGAAAACAATTGCCAAAAATTTTTACTTTAAATTTTTATTTATTTTTACTCGCAATCCAAAAGTTGTTTTAGTTTATTATACTAGCTATGATTAGACGTATGCAGTAAAGCATAATCTTCATTGTTTTTTTTTTTTAAATTAGTTATTGATGATCTAGTTTCTAAAGTTAAGAGGCAAGGCCTGAAAAAATCTTTCTGGGGTTGGTAGCAATTTCTTTTAAATACAAGCTCAATCTTTATTTCATGTGTACGGAATGTGTGACCAACGTATGCTTTGCTGTCCTCTCATCATATATTGCAATTAATTTAGAAAACAAGTTAATTACATAAAAATTGCTAGCAACAATTGCAAAAATGTTAAGATATTGTCTCTTGTGCGTGTCCTTAATTGAAGGTATTTTAATAATTTCATGGCTGCTCTACACGGCCACTTTAGAGCTTACGCCAAAAACTACTTGAAAAATACGTTTTTAGGAGCTGTACAAGTTTTTTTTTTTTTTTGGGGTGGGGTGGGGGTCAAACCCCCTAATATCCCCCCTCCCTGAATACGACCTTGGTGCCAGTTAAAATTTAATCGGATGATGATGCCAACAGAAGGTTTTAGTTGCTTTATTTTGAGTTTAAAGGCAATAGAAAATAGTTTAGTGGAATTACCAAAATTGTGTTTTGTGTACTTTGGAAATAATTTCAGCTGTTTAGCCTGGTATGTTTTTTTGTAATTCCTTCGTTGTTTTTGTGGATAGGGGTTTGAAGCCAATTTTAAGGATACTAGATGAAATGTTCAGCTTTTTCTCAAATGAATATAATTAAGTCGTTAAGGTTTTATATCACTATTGAAGAAAATTTGGGATAATAGGAAGATAAGTCTGCGAACCAAGATTAGAATACTGGAAGCTACAGTGATGACAGTGGTTAAGTATGGTTCTGAAGCGTGGGTGCTCTGCAAGGGGGATGAGAATTTATTAGATGTTTTCCAGAGAAATTGTTTACGGATTGTTTTGGGTACCCTTCTGTACCCGTATTTCAAACAGTAAGCTCTATGAAAAATGGGGTTCAATTCCGCTTTTCAAGGGATGTAATGAGAGAAAGTTTGAGATGGCTAGGACACGTTCTCTGGATAAAGGATGAGAGATTGTCAAAGATCGTCCTTGTTGGCCCACCATATAGGGCCAAACGAAAAGCAGGTCGTCCCTAAATGGGTTGGGAGGATGTCGTAAGAAAAGATTTAAAGGAAATGAACTTCTTTGGAGGGTGTAAAGAGGAAGGCTTTGACTAGATTGGGATGGAGGAGGAGCGTGCGTAGCTGTGTTTGCCTCAGGCCGCTTGGTGCCGCAATGAGTTGTAAATAGTAGTAGTAGTATATAGTCACACAGTACAGTAGGCATTATTAGCCCTGACAAAATAAAGATAATAAAACTAGTCGTGCATATGTGTGTTTTTTCCATCAAGTATGCAAACATCTTATAAACCTTTATTTGGGTTTCCAATCTGATAGAAAATGGTTAACTGTTAGATTTGTTTTTCTCCCAACTGTAAGAAATTTGTATTACCTTAGGTTTCCAAAGTGGGGATTGCAATCCTATGGAGAACGTTTGAAAGTTTGCCATATGGGGTAGGGCTGAAACGATTATTAATTGATGTAAAATAAACGCAAACACGCTAATCTTAAAATTTTTTTGCTTATTTGGAGAAATTTGTGCTTTAAACGTGGCTGATAAACGATTATCTGAAAATCTAATTAAAAGTAAATGGGTAAGTAATTAAATTGTTTTTCTCCAAGTAAATAGAAATACTGATCATGATGGGTTTCTAAATTGGGCATTACCATCATTGAGGGACATCTGAGAACTTTCCAGAACAGGGGGGGGGGATAATGAGGCACTGAATGATTATATTATCAGCTGAATGAAGATAAATACGTAACTTTTTTTAATTTTTTGGCTAATTGTTGAAGATTTCTGTTTAGAAAATGGTGGCAGCTGTGTTTAAAATTTGCATAAATGCCTTATAGGGGGCTTTGTGGATCTACCAGGGGGACAGTGGGGGACATTAACGAGTATTAATAAATGTACATAAAATTTAAGTACGTTACTTTTACAAATGTTGCTTTTTACTATGTTACTTTCGATACATTACTTTTTGCTTACTTTAAAAACCTTGGGCTCTCGAAACTTTGATAGCTAATTGTGTCTTTGAAGGAAGGAGGTACTGATTAGAAATGTCAGGGTTCCGAATATTCACAAATAAGAAAATATTTTGGTAGCAAAAATTCATTTTAAATCTAAAATGAAGCTTCATTATGGTAATCAAAGCCGCTAACCTTAATCATTTATCACAATTTACGTACGGAGGCTCTCTTACTCCGTAATGATTTTCAATCCTTTTTGAAACAATCCCTTTTTTTTAAACAATTCTGGTTTCAATCCAGTTCTTTTTTGTATTTTCACTTTTAGATGAGTCCGATTCTGCAGATTCAAATAGTATTCCCATATAAAATAGTTATTCTTGTTTTACATATTCCATAATGTTTATGTAAGGCTATGCTTTCTTCAAAATCGATTTTTAAAAGTATTCATTGAAATGTCTCCGTTAGGTTTCTTCTTATTTATAAACAAAACTTGCCTTCTGTTTCTTTTTAATTCGCTTGTAATACCCCCCCCCCCACCCCCTCCTGCTTTCTTATGTACATAATTTTTTTGGCTGTTTTTACGATCTGCCCCGTCATTATTATTCCAGCTGCAAATAGGGGAATGCCTCAAAGTCAGTTCAAAGAATCCTCTTAAAATGCCGTGATTTGTGCCTCAACCTGATATTTATAGGGGGGTGGGTAAGCCTCCCCCTTGTTACAGTAATTACTACTTATGTCTACTGATTTATTGACCTATTTATTAATAATTATCTTTATTTTTCCACCTTATTTAAAATATATTCTATTTGTTTCCATTCTGTTACTTCTTTTTCTGATTATCCTTACTATTTTTCTGTTCATTAGTTATTTAATTAAAGTCCGATTATTTTATTTTATATAGGAAGCCTTTCAGAATTGCTTCGAAACAAATGGGGTCCTTTGAAAGAAAATGAAGCAACAATTGCGTATTATACAAAGCAAATCCTTCTTGGACTAAAATACTTGCATGATCAGAAAATTGTCCATCGGGACATTAAAGGTTTGTTGTTTATTTTATATCTTCAAATGCTCTTCACCACCTTAATTTAGCTATGTAAAGAAAGTAATGATGTAATTACACCTGCACAAAAGGGTGGGGGCTTAATTCCCACCCTCGGCCCATCGATGTTTCATCCAAAGAACTCCTTTCCCTATCTTTGAGAGGGGTTCCGCTCTTCAAAGGAGAAAGCCTTGTATTCCCTTTTCGGATTGAACCTATGTGTACTTATGATGTCATTCACCCACAAAAGAAGAACTTAATTTGGAAGGGGGTATCCTATTATCTAATGCAAACATAGCATAAAAAAAGCAATTTAAACTTTTTATTTTTTTTCTGTTCAATACCATATTTATAATACCAATTAAAGAAATCCTTTTTATCAAATATTAATTTTTTATTGGGGGGGGGGGTGTAAATAAATAATTATGGCCTTTGGGGTATTTTTGTAATAGTAAAGTTGAGGTTGTTTAGTTGCAAGGTTTGTAGTGCCAATTAGAATGTACGATTCTATTAGTTGTTTTATTATTTATTTGGTCTTGTGTTATTTTAATGTATTTTTTCCACCCCTCGGACAAGTTTTTTACTTCTCAGGATGGCTCTTAATACTGTTGCTGTTGTTTTGTATAAAAAATATCTCTCTATCTGTTTTGTTGTTTGGGATTTAATGTATGCTACCGCTGGATTGAATGTGAAAAGTTGTCGTGTTTTTATTGCGTCTGTTACGTTTCATCTGGCTCGTGTAAAAAAAAAAAATTGGTTATGCGTAAAAACAATAAGAGGATGACTTTTTTTTTTCCTGGGCATTTTTATGACTTTCAAAGATATCCAAACTTTTTTGTTTTGAAAGGTCGTTGATAGATTCTTTATGAAATCTAAGGTTCCAGCACTAAAAGTGCTTAGCTTAGTACTGAAAATACATCTTTTTTTAACGAAAAAGAAATGTCAGAAAAACAACTACATTTTCCAGTATTACACTTTGCAGCATTAAACGCATTACACTTGCATTACTTCGTTACACTTTGTAGTAATTGAATAAAAAAAACAAGTTTTTTATTTAAATAAGACGTTTTTTTTAAAAAAAAAACAAGTTTGTAAGATTCTGCAGCTCTGAGGATTTTTTCAACCATGTCATGAGGCACACCTGGATCTGATTTTAGTGTCAAGAGAGAGTCCTGCCCATTTGGACCTAAATAAATACTTTCGAGGTCACTCACATTCAGTTGAAATACATTTGTTGACTTCACATAGTCGTTCTTCATGAAGCTCATAGACAGTTCCTTGATAAGAGATTCAGTCTCTAGTTTCAGGCGATAAAACAGTGGTTTGTCAGCTTGAAAAGCTACATTAAATTCAGTAAGCAATTCCAATGCAAAGGCAACAAATTTAAACATGTACTTTATGATGGGTTCAGCTAGCAACCTAGCTGAATAAAAAACTTTCGGAATAAATTCTTATTGATAGATTCTTTATGAAATCTAAGGTTCCAGCGCTAAAAGTGCTTAGCTTAGTAATGAATTAGATTAGGTTAATTAGATTAATTAATTAAATTAATTAGAGTGAGACTATATTTGCCAACACGGAAATAAAGTTTCATCTATCCAGATAAGTGTCTGAGGCCTCCCTTAGTAAATTTTTAAAGAAAATAAATTTAAATTGTACTAAATCTTGAATTTATTTTTTTTTAGTTAGTTGAATTTTTATGTTTTTAGGACGAAGACTGATTTTAGTTCAGGAAAAGAGGGCTTATTAATAAAAGGTTCAAAGAACTGATTGGCTGACTGGAAAATACCTCCAGCAAATCGTTGAGCAGAAAAACCCGAACAGTTATTCTTTGTGAGTTAGTGTGAAAAGTTATATGATTAAAAAAAATAATAATAATGAAAAAATACTCTTTTCATTGTTTTGTTAAACAAATCAAGGTTGTTTTTCGAAAATTGTAAAATCATATACGGATTGATTATTTTTATTTGTATGCTTTCTTTTTCGTTATCCGGGCTAGGTTATTAGGGAAAGGGTGGTCATGCTGGTGTTTTGACCTCCATTGAAACAGGTGTTCGTGATGGCGTTAAAAGATATTCCCTGCGTAATGGGTATTGGAAGTAAAAGTTGATAGTGCTCGCTAAAATTGTGAAACCGCTTTTTGAAACTATTGAATGACTCTCCACGATTTTCCAGTGCCAAGCTATCTGTTCTGGAAAAAAAAAATGCTGTTTAGGCACAATGCTGTAGTAGCTGTCACTTTCCTTGATTTTCAAGCCAAAATATTTCCCTTGCTGTTCAAGCCAAGGAACAAAAAGTTTCATGTATAAAGGTTTTGGACAAGGTGGTTCTAATGGTGTACTTTTTGTTTTGATCTGACTCTTTTTTTTAGGAGTTTTGGGTTCTATATTTCTTAACATTGGACGTGATCGTCCCTTACTAGGTTGCTAGCTACCGCTGCAACCCGGACTAAGGTTCCAGCGCTAAAAATGCTTAGCTTAGTATTGAAAATACATTTTAAACGAAAAAGAAATGTCAGAAAAACAACTACATTTTCCAGTATACATTGACAATGTAATACTGACAATGTAATACATACATGAATTGACAATGTATAATTCTTGCAATAGAATTTTTATACTGAGCTTGAGTATCCTAGTTTTAGTTGTGATCTTTGTCAGCCTTTATCAAACATTAATTAAAAATTTGAAAAAAAACGTTGAAAATAGTTTTGATACTTCAGTGTAAACGTATTTTTCTTAAAAGAAACTTACTTAAATTAACATAAGCTTGATATGAAGTTGAAGTTTTCAATATGAAGACCTTCGCATTACTTAAAACTAAAAGTTTCCGAAGTTAATTCTAACACTGAAATAGAAACATTCTTAATAATATTTGTAATACGTCTTTGTAAATAGTTACCATGGTGCTACACCAATGATGATACTCTTCACGGGAATTACGGTACCGAATGTTCTACATTAAAAAATTTCCCGCTCCGTAAAATCGGTTCTAATAGACTATTTGTATTACCCTTACTCCATGTCTATCTACCTTAGTTCTGCCCTAGGAAGGATGAGTGATAGACTATCTATCAAAAAGTGAAATGACATCATTTTTCTACTATTCTGAGAAAGGCTTATGTCAGTTTTGCCTCTTACTCGGACTATCTGTCTTGGTCTTTTCTCCCATTAGCCATGGATCTCAACTCTTATCACAGTCCACCTAGTTGATTTTAATTCAGAATAAATTTTAATCCAAGTGATTGCTGTAGCAAAACTTGGTATAGGGCAATGTTTATCCCATGATTTGTTGGCCTTCTCGTTTATCCCATGGTTTGTTAGCCTTCTCGTTTATCCCATGATTTGTTGACCTTCTCGCATGGAATAGATGATTGCAGAAAGCTGCAAAAGAGTTGTTCTATTCTCTAAAGTTTTGACCTCTCCTGTTTGAGTAGATTAAATGGATCATTCGTTACGGATGTGGCGTTATTTGCTATGCAATCACAGCTTTATCTTTTTTTATAGTCGGACCTCTTTTCCACATCCGCAAAATGATTTAAGTAGTTGCGACCCTTTCAAAATGGAGTCTTGGGTAGGAATGGTGTTTCTTAGGTTCCTTTAAGAATGTCGTAAAATAAATGTCCTTAGAATGTTAAGAAGGGAGCTGGTGGCGATTGGGCACATCTTTAGTGAAAGAGGAATATTTTGTTTAATCTACCTCTGAAATCATTAACATATGATCCTGTGTTAAGCAATTTTTATACAGCTGAAGAACTGCATTTTCAATTTTTATCCACAACAACCGAATCGAATATTCTTCCCATAAAAGAATTTTTTTACTGAACCACATCAAATATTACTGTCGACTCACCTTGGGCATTTGGTTAAGATAAGTTATTGCATCTTGATTGTATTGGGGGGGGGGGAGGATTCCAACCCTCAGAGCTCCACGCTTATAACCTTTGAATAAAAGGGTTTGAGCTCCTATGCATTTTGTCTACTGCTATTACTGCTACTCTACTTCTACTATTACTATTGTCTACTACTACTAATAGCTGAAATTTTATAGGCGACAACGTCCTGGTTAATACTTACAGTGGTGTTGTCAAAATTTCTGATTTCGGAACTTCCAAACGTCTGGCTGGTTTATGTCCAAGCACAGGGACTTTTGCTGGAACTCTGCAATATATGGCACCAGAAGTCATTGACAAGGGGCAACGAGGATACGGACCCCCTGCTGATATCTGGTCGTTAGGTTGTACCATAGTTGAAATGGCCACGGGGAAACCCCCTTTTGTTGAGCTTGAATCAGCTCAGGCTGCTATATTCAAGGTATGGTTTTTCTGTAATTAAAAGGAGGAATTTTTTACTATTAAGTTTGTTTTGTACAGTATTGAGGGTCAGTCTATAGTGACTGGCATTAACTACTCTTGTTGATGGTGCATCTTAACTTACACGCTCAAAAGTAAAATACTCCCAAAAAATGATTTCTGAGATAACTTTGTCTGTCCGTGGCAACTGCAAAAAAGCTATTGTATTGTGACACCAAGAAATAATAGTTGTAACTCCAATTATGTTGATCCTTGATATTAGAAGATAAATTAGTATGGTCATCATATGTATAATAAATATTGTCTCTATTGTATGTTTATGGTTTATATATGTGTTTCTTTTAATATTATGGGCTGTATGCTACAGCCCTGGGGTTACTTCGCTTGTAGAGCCGTAGTTAGTACTTACATATGGGCCTATTAATCGAATAACTATCTGGAAGTAAGAAAGTCCTAGTCTGAGAACTAAAAAAGCCAGTGAGCATGATTTATGTCTTGGTGATTGTCTCAGTTATTTTTGATGATATACATTGAGTCAATTATATTTAGTATTGATTTTTTTTTTATAACTGACGACGCTGAACTTTTGATCAGGTTTAGACATTAATGAATATTGGGCACATTGTTTTATTGATGTAATTTGTCACCCTGTTTCATTTTTTTATATACTTTCTTTCATTCCTCCTTTTCTATTTGTGTCTGTAGATGTTGTGTTTCAACCTAATTGAAATTGAAAAAATTCAATTGTCTACTATAGTATCTGATAAATTTTTTTTCAGATTCCTGGTACCAGATTTCTTACTAAAAAGCTCTGTCTCCCGTTTGGGTTTGTAAACAATAATCAATAAACCAGCCAAAGTCTAAGCTGGATAGTTGCCAAGATTAACAAGCTGGATAATTAGCAAGAACTTTTGCCTTGTTTTGTTTATACCATCATTCAGTGGGTTGAAATATATGTGGATTTTCATATATTCTTTTTTAATTTTATCAATAGTTTAAATTTTTTCTAATCTTCAAGAGGATCATTTCTTTGGTTTTCCATATTTCTTTTTTTTTTTTTTTTTTTTATTTTTTTTTTTTTAGGTCGGATATTACAAGATGCACCCTGAAATTCCATCAGAACTCTCAGATAAAGCGAAAAATTTTATACTTCGTTGTTTTGAACCTGATGCTGATAAGCGGGCTAGTGCTGCTTCTTTGCTTGAAGATCCGTTCCTCTCAGAGTGAGTTAAGGTTTAATCAAAAGAATAACGTTTCTTAAAGACTAGTTGTCTCTACAACTCTTTTTTTTGCTTCTTCTTCCATTTTATAGTTATTGCTATGTTAGTATTATCTATTCCCAACTGTATCTAGGAGTAAAAAAAGGATGTACCATATTTTGGAAAGATTCAATATTTCGAAGTATCTTGAGAGCCGGAAGAGGTTCTAGAAAACAGCCTGGGTCAATTGGTTCTAGGTATTTACCCCCCTTTGGTGTTTACCCCCTTCCCCGGGAAAATACCCCCACGGAAAATAACCCCCGAGAAATCTCCCCTTGTGGAAAATACCCCTCCCCCGGAATTACCCCTGTGGGGGGGGGATTTTGACTTTTTGTCCTAACTCTTTAAGAACGATTCCAGAAACACAGTGGCCGTTTAGTTAGAATAATAAGCTTTGTTTTAAAATTCTTAAAAAAATAAAAATAACTTTAGCGTAAAGAATAAGGTCTTGAGGATGGGGCAACCCGTTTCATATACGTAATAATTTCTGTTTGTTTTAAGATTTCATGTTTCTCCTTACTTTCAGTTGAAAAACCTTGTTTTTTATTTAATTTCTGATCGTTCTTAAATAATACCAGGAAATCCGGTTCTCTCTCCATGAAAAATTTGGTATTTGTGTATTATGCGCCACTCACTCAAGTTTACAGGAGGCCCGAGACGGTCAATCATTTGATCAAAAGCTTCCATCAATCGATTGACGTGTGCTTCAATCAACTTTCAATTGACCCTTGAATCAACTCTTCAATCTTGACCAAAGCTAATTTCTAATTTCGTGTGGAATGTCATCTGCTGATGCTCCCGACTTGTTTTTCTGCTCGATTGACTTGTACTCGCAGTTGCAATTTGTTCTTAAAACATTAATTTACTTTTTTAGTTGGGAAACTGTATAATCTGGTTTCACTGTCTTTACAGTCCGCAATATCCTGTCAAGTGCCGCACTTTTCTTATTTCGGTTATAATAGTCTCTACTTTTAACTTTCCATAACTCAGGGTGGTCCCGATATAATGTCCCGATAACTGTATTAATAAACAGATAAACTCGAGTTCCGTGTTTTTGCTTACTTCCCATGTGCCTTCCATTGTTGTTGGCGCGTAACTGACGCAATACTTGAACATAATTAGCTTAGACGGCCAGTCACCCTCGTCAACCGCTTAAGTCATTCAAAATTTCTATCAATCACCGTCAACGCTTGACTCAAGCGTCAAACAGGCTCCTAGACTGTCAATCATGCTTGAATCAATCGATTGACGGAACCTTTTGATCAAAATTATTGACCATCTCGGACCTCTACGATGTGTAAAACTCGAGAACAAACCGGTTTCTTCGTTAGTTTCTTTGCTACTTTAGAAACAAATTTGGGCTATATATTTGCACATTACGAGGAGGGGTAAAGTATAGCGGGTCTGCATGCAAAATGTGTTAGACACAATTTTTCTGCATATTATGAAGTAAAAATTGTTTTCTAACTTCAAACTGTCCGAATACTTTACCCTCCCCCCCTTATATGGAAATATATATCCCAAATTACATGTTTCCCATCTATTCTGTCACTTGTCTTTGTCTTGTCTCACACTAAGCTGAAAGAAACGAAAGAAGAAACCGGTTTGTTCTCGAGTTATACACACCATAAACTTGAGTGAGTAGCGTATAATGCACAAGTACCAAAATTCCTTCCTCCTACGGAAAATAAAAAAAAAACTCAAATAGAATTCTCAAATTTGGAAAGCCTTATTTTCCACGAGGGGGTGGAAGTCATTTCCGCCAACCGGTAAACGTCGGGGGGGGGGGGGGTAAACGCCGGCCACCGGTCAATTTACACCGGGTTCCTGATTTATTTTTTATCTTTAGGAAGCTGTACATATCGCAACCTGGGAGCAAAATTCTTCAACGGCTTAGAAACTGATTCTGAACAAAAAAATATTAAAGATTTTATGCGCTCCCTTTCAAACGCTCCATTGTCTACCTTATAAAGTTGCATCAGCTTATTTGGGATGGAAGGGGATTGGGATGTGGTGGGATAAAGGAGAGGTGTGCGTAGTTTTGTTGGCCTCAGAAGACTCGGTGCCGCAGTGCACCAGCTTCTTTTATTTATTTTTCTTTGCCGTCAGTAACAGTAAAAACAACTAGGATAAGTTATACAACTAGGAGTAAGTAAACAACTAGGATTAAGACTTTTTTGTAGAGGAAGTGTAATGGTAGTTGTTTTGTGTTTTTTGGGCCGTTCCGAACACGCTAATTTGCATCGGGACTTATTATGAATGAAATGAGGTAATATTTATTTTTGATTCGTTGGTGTTTTAGGAGGGTTTAACAGTTGTTAATAAAAACAAAATTATAATTTTTATCTGGGGAAAAGTGCTGACTGTGTTGATTGGGATAAAACTGAATTGTCTGTTGCTAAGAAACACAGGGTCGTGAAGTTTCCACATAGACTGTTCAAAAGGGCTGTTAAAACCTAATTTAATTGTTCTGGTATTTATAAATTGCCGCTTAGTTAAATGCGAATGCAAATCATTATTTTCGAAATAGTGGTGCGTGGGAATTATTCGTCACTTGATAGTTTCTTTAAAAATTTGTTTTTTAATTTCGGTTGTAGCTTCTGCTGCAACCATGATGCGCAACATGAAAGGATAATCTAGATGAGGTGTCTTTTGGATGGATAAGAGCCATATCCATTTGAAAAGTTGTACGAATTAGCCCGTAAGAAGGTAGGCTATGCTTGAATGCCCCTTATTAGAAATAAGCTATTATTGTTGGAGCTTTGTTTAGAGGTTGTCAAAGATAAAGCTTTGTGCCTGGTCGCATATGGAAGGAGTGTAGGCACGTGTTTTGGCCTAAGATGGTTTAATGTTTATGAGCTTGTAGTGACAGTGGTCTAGAGAAAATGTCGCAGAGAGTAAGCAACCTATAAGAAGAAAACTTGCTTTTAAGCTCTTTTTTTCCACAAATGTTTCTTTTCTCCGTTTTTACAAGTATTTTGTGTGACTGCGAAAGGACATGGTTTAAAGCTTCTAGATAATGACTAGTCCAAAGAAACTCACTTGACCTTATACAACTGGTGGTCCAACCTAAATTAAGTATTTCTCCAATGTGCAATCCCAGACAGTTGACCCGTGATATGTTTTTTTGATTTACTCTGCTTGCAGCCCGACAGGCTCTTTCACTGGTTTAGTATAGTTTGCAACTCTTGGTAACGTAATATTATTTTATGTATTTTTTTCTTTGCCTTTTCTTTTAGTGTGGGCTCAGATCACATCATCAATGTGCCACAAGCACTCAGGCATAACAGTCACACCTATTGACAAAATAAAGGAGATTTGTGAACAATATGTATTCCCCTTGGCTTTAGCATCCCACTTGTCTTACAGAAGCAGAAAATTGAAATGACAAAAAGATTGTTGAAAAGTTTGTATCGAAACTAATTTAAACCCAAATATTGCCTAATAATAATTTTGTTGTGTTAGGGCTTCATGACCTTTTTATTAGTAAAAGCAAGTGGCATAATCACTATAAGAATGTATACCGATTATTTTCTTTTAGGAAGAAGAAATTTTCGAAGCCTTCCTTGTCTCAAGATTTTAGTCGAAGTATTTCTGTCCCGTTTTCACCAAGCTATCGGCCTGAAAGACAACTGAATCCAAGGGTGGCAGGTTCTGCTGAAGAAAAGTAAGTTGGAAATCTCAGATACCCTAGTGTTAATTATGTTTTAGGTGTTATACTTCTGAACCAGTGAGTAATAGGAAAAAGTGATGAATATTCATATGGTTGCATTTTGTGTTCGATCATGACTTTTTTCTTCTTTTTGTTCAATGAAAAATTATTAACATAATATTGACGAAAGTTACAGAAACGTGCTTAAGCGGTCGGACGTATCTTAACTAATACTAAATTTGATAGTAACTCAAGGGGAAAGATATCTACTAACGATATTTGTTATTCCTGGTGCCACTATTGGTCAAAATAGGAATTACAAAGATTTGCCGAGTTTTGGAATAATTAAGCAAGAAAAAAAAAGTTTTAATTTTAATAAAGCAGTGAAACAACAAATAACAAAATATTAACCCTTAATTAAAAATTACTCCGAATATTTCGGCCCCACGTCCGGGAGCCTTTCTCAGCGGAAAAAAAAGTTCTTTTAAAAAATAACACAGATAGAAATACAAGAACTAAACACACGAAGAGAGAGAGAAAAAAAAATATAAATAAATAAGTAGGAAACAAATGTTTAATATGTGAGTTTGTTTCCTACTTATTTATATATATTTTTTCTCTCTCTCGTCGTGTGTTTAGTTGTTGTATTTCTATGTGTGCTATTTTTTATAAGAACATTTTTTGGTTTTTTCTTCTTTTTTCCCGTTGAGAAAGGCTCCTGGACGTGGGGCCAAAATATTCGGAGTAATTTTTAATTAAGTGTTTATTTTTTGTTATTTATTGTTTCACTGCTTTATTAAAATTAAAACTTTTTTTTTCTTGCTTAATTTTTTCATTAATAGAAGACAGTGTGGTCTAAGAAATTATTTGCTATGTTTGGGGATTAGTAGTGCCATCTAAAAGGAATGAACTGCCACTGTTAGCCATATTCTGATCCAAGGAATCCGCATAAATTTTATTCCCCAGTAGTATGACATGTAAATAAACAGTTTGAGGGATTTCCTACAAAACTAAATAGCCTGTGACAGAAAAAAACGTATATACCATATCACATATACCACAATTATAGAAGAGAGACAATAGAAAGAGGAGAAGAGAAAACGAGGTTTTTTTTTATATAAAAAAAGCAAAATCTGACTTCCACCCCAGGGGAACAAAAATAAGTAGTAAAAACGAAAAAAAAAACACAGCAACGTGATATAAAGATAAGAAATGGAAGACAAAAAAAAAATCAAACCGAAACCAATATATTCTAACAATTTTTTTAAAGTGCCTAACGAATAATGCTTTTTATCCTGTTCAGTTGGGGGGTTCCTTTCAATATGGCATGTAGTCAAGGGGTTGGAATCCAATCTGAATGAAGGATTGAGTGGAATTTGACTTACGAAGATGATAGTTAGATGTATGAAATATGGAAAGACTTGGAAAGTGCACATAACAAATATAAAATGATTCTAAATTTTGGTTTTAATTATTGGATTTAATTATTGGAGAAATGGCAACCAAACTATTTGGTTGCTAAGTCATTGGCTTCCTGACTGATATTTTTTGTTTTATCATAAGGCTTTGAAAACGGTTTCAGAAAAGAGGGAAAGTTGAGACGAGTATAATTGGGAAATAGCAGCAGAAAACTCAATTAAACAATGATGTAGGACTATCAGAAGCGTTTCTAAGATACTTTATGAGGATTTCTTTCCTTGTCTTGTCAGTGTTTCTATGAACTGCTGGAAACAAGAGATTCTTAGAAATCTCTTAGAAAATTCTTAGAAATTCTAAGAAACTCTGTGCCATGATTCTGCTAGAAGAAAAACTTCAAGTCGATAGACTTGATGAAATAAAATGTTCGTTACCAGCAATATAAATTTGATAAATACACTCAATCTATTATATGTTAGATTTATTGGTTCTTGTCAAACATAATGTCTAAGAATCAGATATTATAATCCTTAGGTCTACTAATAGAAATTTTTGATCGGTAGGCTTTAGATAATTAATAATTATAATAATTTGGAGTATTCATAAAAAATAAAATGCGTACACTACAAAAAAGACATAGCATTTAAGCGACTAATCACAATGTAACATTAACAATTCAAGTAAAATAAGAAGAGAAGAGGAAGGAGAAAAAAAGGAAAAAATACCTTGACTTGTACAGCATGAGACACCCAAAATACGCAAAAACATCGAAACCTTAATACAAACACATTTCCAGATATCCTCCTCAAAAAGCAAAAATAAAACAACTTAAACAGCTGAGAACAATGTATCAAATTAATAAATACCAAAAGAATCAAATTTCAACGATTTCCAGAATTCTGGTAAATATTCGCAAATTTTCCCTAAATTAGTAACTCATTCGCAAGTTTTTCCTAAATTAGAGGCCCCACATTGTGAGAAAACCTGATAAATTTGGGCATCGACAAACCTCGCCAGCAATCTCAAAGCTGAGTTGCAGCCGTGACATCCTTTCACTGTGGTTGAAGAGACAGCTCTGCACTTCTCAAGTCCCCCTCATAGTTAGCATTACACCCACAACAAAACTTTTTAGAATAGGTCCGCTAACTGTGGAAAAAAATATCAGGCTCTGTTCTTGCAGAAGCAGTAAAGGTGCTGTAATCAGCAAAGTGAGAATTTTAAGATGTCGCAAATGATTAAAAATGCAGATTTCTATTTTTAACCAAAAAATGAAGGTCATTTAGATAAATTATAAGCAACACTGGCCTGTAATATAAGTGTTTTTACTTTTATAACTTTAATAAATCAAATAATATTAACATTTTGATTACTAAATATCAGTATATGTACATTAAACTGACAATGCACATTCATTTGTATTTTTTTAATAAAGTGAAAATTTTGTTCTGGCCTTTGGAAGGCATAGGGTTTTTGGGCCCAACTTATTTTAATTTCTGCTCGTTTTGAGTTTGACTCGGTTATTTATTGTAATTTCTGTTCGTTTTGGGTTTCATTTATTTATCGATGCTGATTTGTGGTAATTTCGAGCTTGGTAGATTATATGATTTTATTTTTGCTCATTTTTTGTTTAATGGGGTTCTTTACTTTTCTTTGAAAAACTTATTTTGTGGAAAAAGTTTTTTTTTAATTAATTTCTGTTGGTTTTATATTGACATAGTCTTTTCAGGGAAAAAGAAAATAACACTTTAAATCTTTTCGTTTTTTAAGACTTTATAGTTTGACCTGCTATTTGTATGCTGGAGAAAAATTTTCAGCAATTTTTAACAAC